>JXSR01S068936.1:41546-52941 GCA_000969725.1 Ophiothrix spiculata
TGAATGATAATGCCTGAAAAACCGGACGTGAATCAGTACGACTCTGAAATCGCCCTGTTTGAGCTGTGAATTGCCTGTTTTTAGTATCTACATTACCTGCATTTTGTCTGATATTGCATTCGCATAATCTAGTTACAAATTGAGCATTCCGTTAAGGCAAAAATTGCAATTTTTATGTAAAGAAAATTACGGCTTTCTAATATTTATGTTTTGGATTTTAGTTCACGATCTCCTGGATAGCTCAGCGGTAGATCCCTCGCTTCGTACATGACTAACCCCTGCCATAATTCATGGTTCGAGTCCCTGCAAATGCAGTGGAAACTACGGTATTTATCTTTTCATGATTAAAAAGTAGTTAGGTTTCACATTTTCATGAGCAGATGGAGGTTTTTACCCTTAGTTAAATCATAGCTTCTGCCATATTTTGTCGATATTGCTTTAACTAAAATAATAAAGAACATCTAATGTTGTTATAATAGCGCACCGCTCGTGACCTAATATTTTTGATATTATACTTACAAAAATATATACACGTCATGATCTTGTATAATGTTTGCTTTTAGTTTTACTTCTGTACATATCATTGTGGTATTTATTGATGGTCATGGCTTTTGATTTTCTCTTAATATTATTTCCGCGTTCGTTTGATCAAGATACCATCAGCGTAGATGTGGTTAACTTTATTTCATACTATAACAATGACACGATCTGTTTCTACATATCAAAATACAGCATTGTTTAAACTTGGTCTTTTCACCATTTCTTTATTTGAGATGATATTGAAAGATTGATGTAAAGAATTTGTCCGATATTACTTTAAACCTCATTTTTCACTATTTGTTTATTTGAGACGAAAAGAAGATGATTAAAGATTGCTGGTAAGAATTTGTCCGATATTACTTGATGATTAATTTTGATCTTTTTGATCTTCCTAATCAATCAGCCATCCAGACATTGTCATCGTCTGTATTATATAGACTAAGCTATATCTGATACACTCATCTGTTGAATAAATGTTTTCAAAAAACTGCAGATGTTTTCCATTAGGTATTAACAGGCCACTGAATCTTTTTCATAACAGAATAAAAGAAGGAATACATTTTAGAAACCCGTCAATCATTCGAATGGCGAAAGGACATATCATTTAAAATATAACATACGGATTTGTTGTTGAAAATTTCTAAAGGTGAAGTTCAAGATTTATTCTGGAATTATTTTCCCAAATTTATACTGTATAGATATTTTAAACGTGCATGTTTAAAATAACCCCATGAGAGAAATAAACGTGATAAATGAAAATGCCAGAAAATTAGGGCATCGAATTTGTATTAGGATATTTGATTTGAGTCAGACAATATTTATTACAGGGAAATAATGAGTTTACAATATTAAATTATTAAATTGAAAATAACATTAAAAATCACTCCGGATATCAAGCCTGGCATGTATCATTCCCACATGTATACCATATTATGGTTGCCTTTGCATTAAATGCGAATGTAATTAAGTTAAATCAATTTTTTACTGAGATTACTTTCTGAATTAATCAAATATTTATGTTTTGATAAATGTTCTTGAATTTAATACCGAAATCGATGTAGCAAGAATTTGTTATTGCTTCATGTTAATTGTAATCAATAGTTTCAATCAGCTTGTCAATCTAATTTGCAGAGCAAAATGAAATTACCATCACTTCAGCATTATCATTATGTACGCTCGTAGTTCATAAATCAATGATTGATCTTTAATTTCCTCCCTGGTTGCGGTCTCTGCGGGTGTATCTTTCTTAATAGGATCAGAAGTGGTGGACCACTAGAATTTTGCAATTAGCTCGAATCTACAAATATTATATATAAGCTACTTTTACCAATATGCTATGGTGTAGAGTGTCAAAGTATTACATGAAATAATTACTTCGCATATTCATGTGTAGTAATTTGGTCATTTCATGTTATTTTGGTTTTTGTCCTCCGTCATTTCTTTGTGGATAAAGCATCTTAATTTATTTACATTTATTAAACAAGTCTTAAGTCATGAGTGCTACAAAATAAAATGTGCCTTTAGAAATTCGTCTTTATAGTGGCACCCCACTATCGGAAACCTGGCTACACCACTGGCAAGAGGCTTTGTGGTAGTGTTGGTTCATTCAGTGCACAATAATTGATTGAGAACTAAAACAAACACCTAGTGATGTTTTTTCAAATATCAAATTATTCGAACAATTTTACAAATACCTTTTTTGTTAACACTTAGGAAAAGCAGAAAAATTTTAGAAAAAGAAGAAAACGTGTGTTTATCTAAACATTGCTTCATATTGAAATACCAGAGATGAATTGAGTTTATGAATCACGTTAGCTACGCTTGTTTGTATGTTTTGATTTAATTTAGTGCACGTTTATGTAACATTTAACAGCAGTTGCACCTGTCTTAAAGCTGAACAAATCTATTACTCAATGTGATGATCAAAGGAATGATAAGTGTAATAGATGGCATCAACAGTAAACGTGGACACACAATATATCTATCAATTCCCAGAATTCATTAGTATATAACCTGGGTGTTTTGGCTATTATCCTGCAATATATTAAAAGTATGGGATAAATTTGTCTTCTGCGAAGTTTCTTTTAAAGTTTAAAAACATACAAGGCTGTAAAGATAAGGAATATTAATTTGAAATAAAGACTCCCAAAAAAGTATCGCCTCGCCTCGAAAAAATGGCTCGTGCGCCAATATGGTACTCGCAAACATAATTTGAAGATACTGTGAACAAGCGCTGGAATTTCAGCTTTCATTTGACACCCTATTTCTGATAATTGACTGAGATACACCGAACTTATGAACATTTAAAACCATCGAGGTCAATTTATAAAAGTTGCTAATTTCATTTTTTGCACTGTACAAACCAGTAGCGCAGACCTAAAGATCAAGATGAGGTGAGTTTGGTCACTGAAGCTCGCGGTTATTTTTTTCCAAACCATATGTCATTGGATTCTAACCATCATCCATCAAGATATTGTTTTTGTTCTCATCTTATTAATGATGAGAAACAATATAAAACTTCAGATTCAACTGGCAGACATTACTAGCCTTAAAAAAACATCGCGCACCGTTATTCGTCCTCTGTGTGGTCTGGTACCTGCGCCATGTCTTTAATGCCAGTAATGACTACCAATGGAATGTCGTTTCTCTCGTTTTATGTCGTTTTTTCATTATTTATAACGATGATAATTAATGAAAAATTATTGAAAAAAATCCATATATTGATCATTGTTGATGGATAATGCTTAGATACCAATGACCGCGTGTTCCAGTGACTAAACTCATCTCATTATCATCCGTACTCTTGCGTTACTGGTTTGTACAGTGCGAAAAATGAAATTAGCAACTTTTAAAAATCGACCTCGAGGGTTTTAAAAGTTCATAACTTCAATGCTTCTCAGTCAATTGTCAAAAATAAGGTGTCAAATGAAAGCTGAAACTTCAGCGCTTGTACACAAATTCTTTAAATTACGTTTGCGAGTACCGTATTGGCGCGCGAGCCATTTTTTCGAGATGAGGCGATACTTTTTTGGGAGTCTTTATTATTATAACTCCACATACACACACAGCCACAACCCACACACACCCCCACACAAAGAAAACTAACTAACCAATCATCACACAAACAGCAACAGCAAACAATATTGAGAGTAGTTTATATATTTAAGCTGGAAATAATATCGTATTTTGGAATATATCCTTCCAAAGAGTTGCGTTTATATAATTGTCTTACCAGTAAATTTTTAACAGAAAAAATATAGTATTGTAACATAAGTAAGGTCAGTGACACGCAACCCTTACTAACACATCCCTAAGCCGTTACGTTATTATTGATGTGTGCCCTCTTACTATTATTGTTTATTCACTGCAAAAGTGTTATCCTTCGTGTATTTAATTAAATCATAACTTCTCCTATACTCAGAGGGGCACTCAAATTCAAAAAATTAACGGGCATTTAGTGCAGGATATCAGTCAAAAAAGGGGGTCATTCAGTGTGATATTAGAAACGAAATCGTCTTTAAGTATTACGATGAGTGATTGGTTATGCAGTTTACACTGAAATACACGGCTCCCAGCAGCATTTTAGGCACTAAAATCAATTCATCCAAAAATAATTTGTTTGACCATCACAGGTGTAGAAATAAGATCCTTTTTCGACAATTTATTCTTGATTTTGTTTTTTTGATAAAGGCATTTACGACGGGAATTCATAACAATTAGTAGATTTTAACGGGTTTGCCGTCGGAAAAGTTTTGAACTGCCAAGCTTTCGGCAGGAGTAGCTCTGAGTTCTTCAGGAATTTGAGCCATTCACTGAAGGCTGCCCCTTGCCAATAGTACTAAAAAGCAGATCACCTCTTCGGCAACTTTATTTGCAAAACTTAACTTGCTTACTGTTGCTGATATGTATACACTTGAACTAGGGGTATTTATGTACAGATTTTCCATCAACGATTTACCAACTGCATTTACCTATTATTTTACTAAACGTTCGGAACTTTATGATTACCAAACAAGATATGCCACTAATCTTAGTTTGACAAAGAATAGAAAAGTTTTTTCTGATCGGAGCACCCATTCATCTGGTCCGTTTTTGTGGAATTCACTATCTAAAGAAATAAAAGAATCCAAAACTGTCAAACATTTTCGTAAACAAATCAAAGCATCTTTTATTCAAAATTATGATTGAATTTAAACATTGACTCGCACTTTTAATTTGGGCTGGCATCCTTTTTGTGTTGTCTTGTTTTGTATTGTGAACATTCCTTTTTCTTGAAACAATTTTCATTCAATGGGGTAGGCTCTTATCTGGCCTTATTGGCCTTCTGGTCTACTCCTCCGTAAGACATAATTTCAGTATTCTATTTATTGTACGATTTATATTATTGCATTGTTATATATGTTGTCTTATGGAAAAATAAACATTGAACATTGAACATTGAACATTGAACATTGATATTGTGCTGGCTCTGAAAAGAGCCTTTCTGAAGGCTACCCCTTGCCAACAGATTCACACAAAAGTAGGTTGCCCCTAATCTCTTATGTGTTGTTCCTATGAGATATTCGTGGCTATTAAAAGAGTCTTCCTGTCTCAAGGGGCAACCTTCAGTTTTATTTGACCAAACAAATCACTCTATCCCATTTGTCTATAGTAGTTTGATAGTCTGTTTTTTCATGTATATTATTAACTAAAACTTTCACTTTCCCAGATTAGCATATCACTGTCAGTGGCCCGCTCAAAGGTTGATTAGTTTATTTTCTTCTATGCATGCGAAAACATATGTAGGTTGCTCTTTCGGCAATCAGTATGAATATTTATGATTGTTGCTAATGTATTTAATGTCATTATTTTCTATTATTAATGACTAGGCCATGCTGTAACAAACTGAGTGTGACTTCTTTTTCAGCCGTACTTTTATAATCTACATTTGAATTGATAACGCAAGAACTTACCTGCTCATACGCTATTAACTTATTGATTTGATTTTAATATGATGCAAATTGATCAGTAAAGTGATTTCTTGTAAGGTATTTGATTACGTGGACTGTATTCCTTCCTTAATAGCAAGAGAAATGGGAGACTAAATTACTTGCTAGACATTGTTTGACTAAGCCAATACATATACCACAAGTGTTCTTGTAATCACCCTAGAGTTTTGTTTACCTTCCTTCTGGGTGTATTGGATTTCTGTACTTTCTTAATTCAACTGAATTATGACGATGAGAATCGAGACAAGGGTATTTCTTGTATAATATGCGTACATCTCCGGGTCTCAACCGTATAGCATTTTCGGATGTTTAATGAAAGCCCATATTTTCTGATTCTAAATCCAAATTTTCACCTCCAAATTCCAAATAGTTTTTGAGATATGGTCATGTGTTATATATTGGGTAACCTAATAAAGCGGTGCAGTAACAAATTCCCTTACTGCACTGTGTTTTTCATGTCGTAATTCCCTTATTTTATGCTATAAATTAGTAAATTTGGTATCATATGAGAGCGGAATAAATATATTTTGAGATAAAATGAAAACTGTATGTGTTTAGCTAATTTGGTTTTTTAATTGGGATTAGTTAATGTGTTAATTAACCAAAGCGGTGGAGGATGAGGAGCCGGAGGATGAGGAGCCGCTTATTAACATAATTGGGTGCTGTTCCCACATGCTTCCATAGATTTTCAAAAGATTTGGACACAAGGATATCATGCTGAGGGTACACATGTGACATAAAAATAAATGGAATTGAAGGTGGTCTGTGTCATCTGGGGTCAAAAACCTCTATGGTCAGGTTTTAGTGGTTGGAAGATATGTCACTATTTCCACATACTTTCATAAATTGTCATAAGACTCGGGTACTAGGATACCCCTATAGGGAGTTGACATGTGACATGTCCAATTGGGGGTTAAAGTATTTTTAGGGGTCATCTGGGGTCATTATTTGTTTTAAGTTTAATCACCTCGAATAAACGATTGGATAATTAATAAAAAACTAAAATAAGAGGTTTATCTGGAAGATTTTGGATGGTACTTGTAATGTATGTAGCTATATTGAATACGAAGCAAGTTCTTGGTTACAAAAATGGCATCTGAAAAAAAAATGAAATATTTCTTATGTTACACCCTGCATATTTTCTGCACACCCTTTATAATGACATTGAAACTATAAAAGGATGATTCCTTCCTTTTTACTCTTAAGAATATTTATATTTGTCCTATCTTAATGTGAATTGTTTTAAAGTTTAAGTAACACAAAGTGGAAACTCCTGGTTTTGCCCATTTTCTGTGTGTTACCAAAAAGTAACCCAATTTACGGCGCATGACCATATACTAAAAAGTGTAAAGTTAATTGGTATACCTATTTTCCATTTCTGATGTGTTTTCATAACAGCCTCATCCACAGGGTTGCATACCTTGTTTTGCCTCGGAGGAGTGATAAGAAATAAACTGAGGGTGAAACATCACAAAATGCACTTCATGGGTCAAGGTCAATTAGTTAAAAGTATAATACACTTCTTAAAATAGGAACCTATCAGCTGTAAATGAACAAATGGCATACTTGTATATAATCGTAATTTAACTTATTTCAATTATTGCTTTTTATAATTTTGCTGCACTCCCATTGCACTATTGCAATATGTTGAAAATGTTTGATATACATATACTGGTACTCGAAATATTCATTTAATGATAGAATGATAATTATAGAAATCTAACTTAAATCTTCGATGATATTGAAAAATTCAAAAGCAATTACATTACTATAAGACAATGAAAACCTTTCAACGGAGCTGTTGGTGTAAAAATATTGAATATTATTATAGCGCTTTACCAGAAATGAAAATGTAAGGGGAATACATTATGACCTTAAGCACTTCATATATCATTTTACGTAAAAGAGATCGTAAAAACGAATCAAGCTGAAATCGAATTTTATCACATAACTGATCATATCCAATAATTGTAGATGAAATGAAAATTTAATCTGAATTCTGAGACAAATAGAAAAAAATGTAATAAAGAACAATGAGTTTATTCTTGTGATCAGAAACTTGTTTATCGCTATGTGCATCTTCTTGTCTTTGTTAAGTTTTTATACTGACAGAGCATAAATTCGATATTATTGGTATTTTAGCAGTATTAATAATAATATATTTTACACTTTATCCACCCCGTTCATGCACTCTGAACAATTTCATAAATCGGTAGAAAATCAAATTGATAGTGTTTTGATAGTGGCTAAATACAAAAAGTACAAAATAGTGAAAAGGCATTGACTCTTTTCAATGCATGCTATGATGATGGTGCCTAAGTGATCAAATAATTCAAGAAATGTAAAATGTAAATGCACGTGCCTTTGATTAAAGGCAATCAATTTCCACAAATATTATGAAATCCTAGGCATGAAAAAGTGTCCTTCCTATATTTTAACTGACAACTACGTTGAAATATTGATCCCAATGGTATAAAGACAAAATTGACGTAGCTATTGTAAAAACGTTAGAGATGTCACACGTTTATGCCTGTCATATCTGCATAGCTTTACCAGTCACGATTACGTTTGTAACATTACTTTTCCCTTAATGTCAGAGAAAATCTAAGAAACAATACATATATATCATCAAATATTTGTTTTGAAAGGGATAAAAAATACAAACACACACCCACACATACCCCTCCCAACACACACAGTCAACGATTCAAAACAGAACAAAACAAAAACACGTATGAGAGAATCTTTTTATTCTTAAGAAAATCATCAGAAAATATACATCTTTTTGATTTAAAACGTGATATGACTTGCATTCAATTACCCTATTGTAATTTGTATGTAAACACAAGAAAGTAATTAGGTATTACAAGTAATATAAGACTTTGTTACTTGTAAACTCTTATAGATCTTGTTTCTCAGACTAAAACTAATCTTTTATAAAAATGATAAACAGGGAATATTGTCAAACGTGTCGGGAAATAATAATTAAAAATAATCTTGAATGCTTCTGACATGACATGTAATAGTCTACATGAACTGCAATTAGAGGTAATGAAAGATACCAACATCAGCTTTGCGAATACATGATATGTTTGAAACGTAATATGCATGTAGTATTTTCGATTGAAGCTAGATTGTATATACAGATCGGTATTAATTTTTAATTACTGTTTATGCATGTAAATATTGCAAATTTCATTACATAGTCAAGGTTAGATATATAGAACCATGACACCAGCATTACGGTATATGATATAACTATATATAATACTTCTTTTTTGTGGTTTCTGATTATGTTGTATGATCAATATTTGATAGTGATATGTATTATTACGCGACAAGCTTGAGAATAATATCTAGATGTTATTTGCTCTGGGAAAATTAAATTATTCATCGACTCGTACTCCGGCAACAGAATGGTAATTTTTACACACTATTTGGCGGAAAAAATGTAAGATGCGTATTGCGCTGTAGTTAGGTAATAGTAGCGCGCAACAGAACGCAGAGGGGTCACTACGCACTCGCACAGCGTCGATCTAGGCATAGCGCCCGCATGGGGCAATCCCTGTACCAATGCTTACCCGAATTTTTAGGGTGCAAATAGACCTTTTTTCTGTACTTTCTTTAATCTATGCATCGACTTTATTCTAATTCTTGCCACTTCACGTATTTATTACAGCTAGTAATAGAAACAATATAAGTACTAATATAAACAAGACCTGGTCTTGTGTTATGACTAAAAACTGGAAACAACATAACCATCTGATAAATTTTATGTAAGTAGTTCGGGTACCGTATTCAACTAGTTATTTAATTAGGTAATTAGGTATTCAAACACGCTATAGAGTTGTTAATCGCAAATCAACAACGAAGCATGCATGCATTCGCGTATTTTTATCGCGCGAGGACGGCTTTAGCCGACGGAGTGTGATAAAAATACGCCGTTATGAAGGGAAATTTTCCTTAAAACTTTTGTATAGAGAATTTAATTAAATTGCACATCTTTCCAATTAATTTATCTTCAAAAAACACTTAGCAGAATCTAAGCAAAAGTTTTCAAGCATTATAAAAGCCCTGTACGTACTTTAAACTCTCGACGCGTGATGCGCCGATTTAAGTGACAGTGTAAACGCAATTTCATGAACACCAATCCATGCGTGACGCGCTAATTTGAATATCAACATATTTAGTCCTTATAGCATGGTCTTTGCAAATATCTAAAAAAAAGCGAAAATGGCGAGAGGCTGCATTTACGGTTTGGGAAGAACGATCACATACCATCACATATCTCGTTCAATATATTATGACAATTGAAAAGGTGTGTTTTCTACGAAGTTTGTATTAACGTTTAAAATGTATCCGAGGCGACACAGATAAGAAATGTTTTGTTTGGAACGTTTTCAACTTGTCTGAAAAAATGATCCTTAGGTGGATGATTTTCAACACTAAAATAGTATTACCTTCATGCTACATGTACATGTATTCAAAATCGTTGCGCAATTTTTTTTATCACTTCAAGCACCAGGCAGGTTTAATCCAAAGGCCAGTTCAAATACATAGTTTAATAAAAATGCGTCAATCTTAAACAAAAAAAGGTCAGCAGTTTTTGTAAACATGTCCTAATCTTTTAAAAAGAAGATTACCAAAAATGAATTCACAGTTAGTTAAGAACTACAATTTGTGATCGTTTGTTTACGAAATTAAATCGTAAATGTTTTGAAATATGAATCGACCGCTCAATAGGCTTACACGGACTGGAGAATGCAATGAAAATGAATTACGATAACGTCCAATTTTGGCTATTTTGGCTAAAATGTAAGTCTTACCGCAAAAACCATCATTTCGCACTCAGTTTTGAAAGCTTAAAGTACCCTGCAAATCAAATTTTAAGCTAATTTGAGGAAGGTGATGTGTAAATCTCTTGTTTTTAAATGTTTTGGGTGATTTGACACGAAATGACCCTATAGTTTAACAGAGAAAAGGTAGTACTGTAATACGAGAAAGGTCACTGACACGCAGCCCTTGCGAAGACATCTCTGAGCCATTAGGTTATTGATGTGTGTTCTCATACTATTATTGTTTATCCACTGCAAAAGTGTTATCTTTCGTGTATTTGATTAGACCATAGCTTCTACCATTTCATTTGTATTCCGCTTTAACAGCAAGTATATAATAAAGAACCAATGTGGTTATAAGAGGCGCGTAGTTAGTGACCTAGTATTTTCGACTTTATCTGCTTTAAAAACCAATTTCTGTACTTCATGATCTTGTCTAATGTTGGCTTTCATTTCTTTGCGTATCATTGAGATATTTAATAATGACCATGACTTTCTGCAGCATTTAAGTATATAATTAGTGTGATAGACCTTTCTTTTCCGACTTGACATATAAATACAAACTAAATGCTATTTCTTAATGAGATAACAGTGAAACAGTTTCATCTCAATTACATGTCATTTTATTCATAATGAACTAAACTATATAGAAAAATGCTTTGCTAAGGCAATCGACTTTATTTTCCTAAATCAATTACTCCAGTTGTTTGATTGTTTGCCTTCGTGTTTATCAAATTTCAGCAACTTTCATTTGATCTGAATACAGGTAAAATAGCTTTCATGTATAGTATTATTGACTAAACATTTCACTTTTCAAGATAATTACATTACTGTTATTAATCAACCTGCTCAAAAATTGATTCGTTTATTTTCTTTTATGCATGCGAAAAAACACATGTATTGCCTTTTCGGCAACATAGTTTGGCAATCGGTATGAATATTCAAAACCATGGCTTAAGCTTTTAATGTCATTATTTTCTATTATTTAAGGATATGGACATCAGTGTAACGAACTGATTCGAGCCACACTTT
>JXSR01S068942.1:0-13610 GCA_000969725.1 Ophiothrix spiculata
CGAGACGGGCCAATTTAGGCCGATTTTTGCATTGTATTGAATGGAGAAATTCCATGCGTTGTATAGCTTTGTATCGGGGCTTGTTAGAATGAAACGGTCCCAAGAGTATCGCGCGACTGGACGTCTTTGGCTGCTGTGGTTCTGCACCAAGCCTCCGGGCAGCACAAAGCAGAGGTGAGACCTCAGCATATTTTCTCCATTCACGAAACAAATTCTGAAACCTTTACTTCTAAAATTTCAGGTATGTTTCCCTGTGGACTTCAACAATTTACCACCAGCTAGCTTTTGGAATGAAACAACTCAGCACTGAAATGGCATACCAGACTATGGCTCAGTGCTGAAATGGCATACCAGACTATGGCATGACACTCCTCTATCTATTGCATGCTATTATGATGAGATAATTTTAGATCAAGATGAAAATGCTCTTGTTACAGGATATTTTGGGCTATCAAACTTCACTTGGTAATTCCTGGTAAAGCCTGTCACAAACATATTGCTTGTGACAGGTGTTCTCTCTGCGATATCATCAAAACATTTCTGCTTTGTCTGTTTTTAGAATAAGGCTGCCTTGTGAGTTTGCATATGAAGTGGAATACTTTCTTAAGTTTTAAAAGAAACCAAGGGTTTTTAACTCTGATCAAAAGTGACTTTCCACAAGTATCTAAATTGTGATAAAATCCACCAGCTTATATCCATTGCCATGAAAAATAACAGGCACTACCAAATTTGCAAGACTTATTATACAAATATTGACTGCTTTGAGGGGCATGGTTTAAATTATTTTACCTAGTTGATCTCAAAACCATGAATATGTCCGAAGCGAAGCTGAGGGCATATTCATGGTTTTGAGATCACCGAGGGGAAATAATTTTAACCATGCCCCGAACAAAGAGCAGTCAATATTCGTTTTAAATACCGAATATATTGATTTTTGTCATCTGGTTGGTTAAAAGAACCGATAATAATTTACGATATATGTTTCTCCTTTCAATGCTGACCGCGCCGTATTGTGCGCAAAATGTATTGAGCGGGCCTAGTGAAAAATATGCCCGGGCCTTCAATGCCCTCACTTTTAACCAATCAGAGGACAGGAATCTATATATGAGGTATATAATAATTTATATAGGCCTATGCATTGTTTGTAGGGCCTATAATCCGAGTCAAAAGAACATTCTTGGTCATTTGGAAGCGAGATGGGGTGGGGGGGGGGGGCAGTATTAGTTCATGACTGAAGTGAAGGCATCAAGATCAAGGCATGAAAATTGCAGATGCAGCAAGGCACCTATACAAAACTTGCCAGTCATATGTACGACTTTATAATAAAATCTATAGGTCTACATATATTACAGGCAAAATTGTCAAATTGACCAAAGCTGTTAATTACTCAACAAAATTAATTATTCTCTTTCAAGTGCATGACACACGGTGTATAGTTGGTCCATCTTTTTCAGGAAGTTATTACGCTGATAAAGATCAAACTGATGGTATCGCTTCAACTTCTTCTGTTCTTGCTAAATCACGGGTAATCAATTTGAAAACGACCCTTTTGTGCAGTAATCAATTACTTACCCGCAATTGTATTATATATTTCCATGGCAAATGTATAAGCTTAAAAGAAATTTGTACGGTCACAATGATTGACAGTTTCAGTCAAGAAGGTGGTCAGTATTCCAAATGCTTTCATCAGTCAATATTGTACAGAAAACTGCTTCTATAGGATTGTTCTTGACCTGACGCTTTATATGCTTTGTACTTCATATAATCGTGGCAAATATGTGCCATAGACTCGAAGCATTACCACCATAACTTAAATGGTATCAATAACACAAAATGACCCAAAATTGCAAGTAAACACTCGGTAACAAAGGCGTTACCTTGGCTGGAGAGCGTATCCAAGATTTTAAACAATGTATACCGTGTAGTAAAATTATCCACACATTTATGGAAGGTAGTCAATTACACTGGATCATATGAACAATATGTCATATGATAAGCCCACATCAAAGGCAACAACTTACATCGGGATCACATGAGAGACACAAGAAATTAGCAGCCTAAACGAGCGACCTGACCTCTATCTCATGTCTTTATTACCAACTTAAATTCAGTGATCCTCAAAGAAATAACACAGTTGAGGTTTGTCTTGATTCAGATCTTTATATGTCAGTTGTATCAATGCCCAAATTATCATCAAAAAATGTCGTATTAGCCTAAAAGTAAAGCGACCTTTTGTCGTTTAAAGATTTACTTACACTCAAGACTCTTGTCACAGCATGATAAAATCACTAAAATATGATCCTATAAGGCAACTTTTTTCCATTTTGAATTGAAATCTCTCCAGATTCTGATGTCACATTCTGCTGTTCACCTCACAGCAATATCATATTCTCCATAGGTAAACATTTAGTGCGTTACAAGAGGAGATGGTGTCGATTCTTATCACCAAAAGCAAAGTTATTTCACAGTGAATCACACCGATGCATGACAACCAATATTCGTTACGTTGTTAATTATCCTTCTTCAATCAAAGCATATGCTATTTCACTGTGAAAATTCCAAAACATCTCTTCTAATTTCTATGTAACTTCTTACATCTTCCAGAAAGGATTCACTTGGAAATTCAACCAGAATAACAATATGTGAAGTCTTCCAAATTTTGCTCCCTTTCAAGTCTCCAGATATTGATCCTTTCATAAAATTCCAGCAAATTCATTACTGATATTTCCATTCACTTAAATTCATGTAAAATATACATATAGGACTATTCCAAATATATTCCTGAACTCATGAAAAACATAATGAAATTTCCATATCGCCTCACCTCACCTCAAAACGACAAGACTGTGAAAAGCCGGCCGATGATATGCCAGTTCCAAAATAGGAACCGATGACTCAATACCTTATATTTCCCCTAAATCAAGATAATTTTCACATGAGGTCATCTCCGTACAAGTTCATAAGCTTACTAAATTAAGTTTTAATCACACCTATCTGTTGAAGACTTGGGTGGCAATCAAAATGTTTCAATTTTGCATCATCAATGTTAATTGTTTTATCACAACGCGTCTAGACCCACGCACCTGACGATAACAAGAAAACATCAACTCGCAAACTCGACTTGAGCCAGAGATATTAATAATAAACACAGATGTGTCAGACAGATGATATGCTAGACACAAAATATGTGACAGTTTACAGTAAATAGTAGGTCAAACTTCCTGATCAAAGTTCTGTCTTCAAAGATGAGCAATATCGTCACGGAAGATGAACAAACAATGTCTTGTATAATCTTCTAAATATCTTGACAAGTTTATAATACCTGAAGCAATGTGTGTCTGGCATCTGAATGAGCCTTACAGCTCACAAAAAATTGTGGGTTAAAGTTTCAACCCCAATAATAAATCTGAGGAACATTTCAATAGCAATTGCAAAATATTGTGATTTTTGAGCAGAAGTGTTAAATTTGTCAAATTTCATTAAAGAAAATTACCATACAGTTATATTTTTTTTCCATTCCAAATGCTAGACTAGGCAGGCCTAACTCTTGACCAGAGCGAATTCCAGCAAATTCATTCACCGCTTCGCGGCGCCACAACCTTGATGCTTAGTAGTCACTAACTGGGTAGATCTCTGGATTTAATTGGTCACTTGAATTACTAGACAGAGGGCAGGGTAGATCAATGGTGGGATAGGTTGAGAGGGATCTGGGCAAGATCTAAGGCAGGCCTTGCATTTTGAGGCGTGCATTGTGCGATAGCACAACATCACACGCCTAAAATGATATTGAGGAGTGTGATTTTCAGCACACCTAAATCTGATAAAATTATACAGAATTAGATACAAAATGCACACCTACAGCACATCTGTATTCTGAGAAGTGCTGTTTGTAGCACACAAGGTATTTTCAAAATTAAAGGCCAGTGACTAGTCTGACTAGGGGTTCTCAACTATAGTTCTTACAATGCGCCACATAAATAAGAAAATTGTAGGCTAAAGCACCACATACATCAATTTCCAGTGTATTTCTAATGTATTTCTTTGTTTTTAAGAGAGCAAAAGCGCCAATCTGTAACGGTTAAAGCGCCAAATTTGGCACGTGCTCCGCTTAGTAGTTGAGAATCCCTGTGCTAGACTAATTTATGATCTTTTGGATAACTGGATCAAGAATGATGTTCTTTTTAAAGGAAAGTGGTACCCATTGAATCAAAAACCCTTTTTTATGATCTCAGTTCATTCTAAAACCAAATATATCCCCCAAAGCACCATGCTATTGACAAAACCAAGACAATAGGTCAAACTCTTAAGCTCAATTCATACTCGGCCTCCAAACAAAATTTTTCCTACCAAACATTTGGTCGTGACGTCACCAAATATTTTCCATCGAACTTAAACTATGAACGGGTAGCAAACATTTGGTCCAATGTATATGGCAATTCAATAACATGTGCAATCTAGCGCGAAATTTTGTTTGGTCTGAACTCGGTGTTGAAGTTCTTTTGTTTGGAGTCACTCGTCATTTTTACGTCACGACCAAATGTTTGGTAGGAAAAATTTTGTTTGGAGGCCGAGTATGAATTGAGCTTTATATGCTTACTTTTTCTTTTATGGCCATTTGTTGAATTACAATCCGGAATCCCAAATTTAAGTCCACATGTATTAGGCCACATTAATTTAATTGTTTGTCTCAAAGCTCACCTAAATTTGAAAACCTAATGCCGAATGCGTTTCCCCCCCCCCTTTTTTTTAAAGTAAAACTAGGCGTTACACTTGCCATTTTCACCATTCATTTTCCATCTATTGATACTTACTTGTATATAAAACGGTATGTTTGTTATTCTGCCAACAGTCTAACATTTTGCAATTCACAGGACACGATTTGTGATCTTCGATGGGGTTTTATTTGACGAAATTGAAAAATAAAAACATATTTTGAAGAAAAATTTGAATTTCAACAATTTGGCGATGTTAATGCGCATGTTTAAACTAATGCGCTCGGCAGCTATGAGACAAACAATTGAATATGTGTGGCCTTATGGAAAACATGCATTGTGCTTTTTATCCATTGTTAAATGGCTAAACAATTTTTTGACAAAATGCTCTTGAAAACTCTTTCGATAGGCACATTCCTTCATTTTATGCTGTTTTTACTAAAAATCATTTTAGGTCAAAATCTTATAGTATTGCTTTAAATAACGCGTCTCAGTCAATTGTTTGAGATTGGAAACAAACGTTATTATGGAAAGGGAAGATGACAGTATAATTGAATCTTCAAGACAATAGATCTTGACAAGTTAAGAATACAACGATCAACCAATTAAGTCGCCTTGACACAGATAATTTCACAAAATTCTTAACAAAATGGATGCCTTTATCCGACAAGTTCAAGGACGTCCAGAGATTGATATAAACGGGGCTACCCATCCTGTCAATTCAATAATACTTTCCGGCTCAGTATTGGATCCAAATTAGACCTGCAAGCTCTTCCTCTTTTACCTCTTTATAGTCTACTTCTTTTGATATCTTAAACCTTGCTTGTCACAATGGCATTTTTATTCTGTCACTTGGATCTAAACACAAGACAGCATTTTTCCTTTTAAATGAGAGAACTATTCATTGCCCTTTTAAAATATTTACACACAAAATTGAAGATAATGAATTTTGATGCTGTAAGGGATCATGTGTACTTTTGGTATTATTTGTTCATCAAGTGTATGTTGAAGGTATAATTGTTCAGATACTTGAAGGAAGGTAGTAGTCCATATAGAAGGACGTCGACCTCGCAAACGAACGCTTATAGGTTAATAAATGCGCATTTCATACGCAAGTGAAATGAGACAAGATCAATGCACGCCCAGTCAATTTTGATACGTCCAATTCACGAGGCCCGTAGGGGCCGAGTGCATTGGACAACAATCAAAATTTACTGCAAGTGCATTGATTTTGTCTCAGTTTACGAGCATTATGGAATGCGAATTTATTAATCTAATTCATAAACAACAGAAAAATAATATTGGATCTGTTGTGAAAAGAAATAAGGCCCGTAATATGACTATCAAAATCCAAAACTTCTCTAAACTAAATAAATAATCACCCGAAAAAAACAATGAAACATTCATACGCACTAAACGCCCGCCACGCAAACCGGAACGCAACACGCGCAGTGCATTGTGAAGATCCACTGCACTCCGCGTACTTTATATCCTTGCGTTCTGATTGGCTAGGTGACACGCGGAGCACACGCTGAATGTCTGAATCTCATATGAGGTCTATCTAGGGACTAGTCAGTACCTGAAGTGGACCATTTCAGTAAAATATAGGATAAACAGAAACATACAATTTCTGTGATGTCATGTTTATTCAAAAAAAAAAAAAAAACCACCATATTTTCCAAATTTTGATATTATTGCTAGATGATTTTAAAGTAGCTTGATGAAGTAGCTTTGATGTCGTTCATTGAATTCAGGCAAGTTATACCCTCTGTACGTTTTGAGTGCATATAACACTTTGGAGTTCTTTGCAATGAAAGACAACAAGATGGAGACTTGGTTCTTAGTTACGATTACGCTTATTTTACTCCTTAATGACGACAGATTAGTGAAATTACATGGAATCGGTGCTCGCCACCATTTTTTTACCACGGAGTAATAAACCCTGGCGGCCATCTTGGATTGTCACTCATGGAGCGTGAATTTTAGAGACTCTAGATCTTCTAGTGGTGAATTATTTTACGGCTGGCATTTTATGACCATGTGCCGCACTTCAAGACTCTTCGAAACATATACGGGAAAATGGGCATACCAAATTCAAAGCAAGTTGCATAACTTGCAATGGATGTTGATGGAAATGCAGAGCAGTTTGCAAATGATACAAAATGCACTATACACACAGTTTGTCAGGTCCAATTTCCAAACAAATCTGGCACAAACTATGCTCCATGTAATAATGGCGAGCACCGATTCCCCTTTTTTAGTTTCTTGAGAGAGACACTCAAGAAGTTCATATTGTCCGCAATCTTTTACACTATTGAAAATCAAGTGCAAAACTACTTACGATTCTTTTTTCTTCAGTCGCCTGGTTATGCCTCCCGTGGCAGGCGATGTTTTGGTCTGTTCTATGGCGTCATGTCCATGATGGTGCATATCTTTACTATAGATCTGTGCTGAGGAATGGTAATACTCGGGGGTCTTCATGCCATGTTTATATTCATTCGGGCTCCCTCTGTAAATGAGACAAAACAAAAAATAACCTGCTTAGTTTCTTTTTCTTTATTGGCAACGTATGAATCAATGTAAAATGAACAATATGTGAGAAAATCAAGTCCAATATGATTTCAAATCTAATTCATGTTTACTTTGAAAACTGCGGTTAATGGCATTGTTATTATCTTTTGTAAATCTGATTTCTTCCGCTTCAGTAGGGACTACGTGAGATTATTCTATGAGAAGAATTTTTTCAAAAAAGAAAGTGACATCTATAGTGACAATTTGACAACATATTGAAATAATCTTATTTATATAAATAAACAATATCATAATTCAAAATTGTGCCAAGTACAATAACAGATTCAAAGAGTTGTCTAAACCCCATGCATGCAGAAAAAATTTGAAGAATTTTGTAAAAAAATATGAAACCCAAGATGTCAACTTTTCAACTCTACCCCCACTATAGTTTCCATTTCATTGTGCAGGAAACAAACAAAATATATCAACATTTTTAACACCAGATCCATTTCAAGTTTAAATAGATGTTGATCACAACAGCTAATTTATCATATCGCCAGTTTAAGGAGAGTTGTAATGAAAATGTCTCCACATTAATTTGATTTTATTAAATGATTCTTCATATGGGGGCATATTTAACGTCAAATGTAGGGTAAAATTTGACTTCAAATTAGTTCAGGCTAATTGACTTTGAATTACTCCACAAGATATTGAAATATGTGCCATATTCAAAATATCAGGCCACATTAAATAAAAACATGATTCCCATCCGCTGGACTTTACAAAATAGGAGGAAAAGGGCCTTCTAATTTAAAAAAAAAATCTATTGATAACCTACTAAAATAACCTAATTTAGCGCTATGTTTTGACGGCTTCAGCATGCTAAGCAATTTCTAAGATAAAGGTGGAATATTTTGTATTTTCTTGTTTTGAAAGATGGACGGCTCCAGAAACCAGTTAAACTCTCCTGAAATTTTTCACTCTTGATTTTGCCACCTGAAGAATATTTTAGATTTTTTTTTTTTTTAGACCGATCCTAAATGTGTGTTTTGGAAGGTTTTTTTTAGTTTTGATAAGAATCATGTAAAATCAGCCATTTTTTTGGCCAAAAAGTTTCTTTGTAAATTTTTTTCATCTTTCTCCCATTTTTATCAGATTTTGGGGCTATTTGAGGCAAAAAAAGAGAAAAAAATTGCCAGAACGACCGACCTTTTTCCACCTGTCACCAAAGCTATAATTTTAAAAATTACAAAAAGGAAATTTGAAAAAAAAACCCTTCCAAAAAGGAGGAGGAGGTCGGGACCAGAAACATGCTTATTTTTTATTTAGCCTTTTTCGATGATGATTTATTTTCTCTAATTCAATTTCATTTGGCCAAAGCTCCATATTACATTTATTATCAATAGTAATCATGATCAAAGTCAACATGGAAATTAGGCATTATGTTGGCATACCTTTGTTAGGTTTTGAAACAAGAATTGAATACGATTTTTGTTTCAGGGCAAATTGGGTATGCAGTAACAAAGAGGCGGAAGTAGTAAACTAAAAATATCAGCAATAATTTGATTTGTAGGCAATGTGTATGCTCCCCAGGGTAGCGTTAATAAAGACTTGATTTAGAGTTAGTCCTACTGATCTGATATGCGATCCTAAATTGTGCGCAAAACTAGTACGAGACTTATAGATGAGATCCTAAATTGTGCGCAAAACTAGCATGAGGCTTTGAGATACGAGATCCTAAATTGTGCGTTGAAGCACAATCTGATATGTATCTCTTCTAATGGATGAAGTATTCTGATAAATTTTAAATTGTCATGCTCTACCACATTATATTCAGTATTCTTTCCATGTATTTTATCAGTTGTCTAAAAAGGCAAGACTGTTGTTGATGATGAACCGTTTTAGAGATTAAAATTTGAAGTCCGATGGAGGGAAAAAGATGTATTTAAATTATGTTAAATTTTTTCTTCAAATTTTATTTTAAACATGATTGAAAATGTTGTTTTTTTTAACCATGAAGTTTTATACAGTACTTATGCAAATTTTTTATGAACTGGACAATGAATATTGAACACTGCTATGCTAACTAAGCTTAATGTTAACAAAGATTTGCAACCGCACTTCAACTTGCACAATGACTTGCACTACTTACATTAAGGGTGTCAATTAAGGAGTAGTCGTTAGGAGGAGATCTCAATATCAAACAAATATTTCAAATCAAATATTTGGTCAAAGTTTGTTTGTTACCAAACCATAATTTGGCCTGTAATATCCTGTAATTTTTTGTATCAGTTTGTATAAAATCTACAAAAATAGGATCTGGTCATATATTACATCTGTATTGTATCCTAGATGAAAAAATCCTGAATCACGGCGAGCATGATTAATTGGGATGCGCATCATGGTGAGCACTTGGGGTCCAAAGTCCCCCATAACATTATAGTTGTAAACACCATGTTGATATGCAGACAAGCAGCCAGGCGAACCCAGACATTACACACATAACAATAGACTTCCATGAGCCACCTCATTCACTATCGTAAACAATGACTCACCCACCTTGCGCTTGATCACCCTACATGTACGAAAACGTGGGAACTCAAGGAACACTCGTAGCAACACCATAGAAATGCAACTGACTTTTAACACCTTAATTCAGATTTATTAGCGAGCGTTTTTCAACTTGTGTATTATTTGTGTAAACTAAACTTGAATGATGGTATCAGAGTAGCAGATATATTACAGAAGACTGAGTGTTTACACTGCTGTGAATAAACTAATCAAAATATTAACAAATCGACAAATAATAGATCACTTTATTAGTTTCAAAGTAAATAAACTTGAAGTTGAGTTTATGTATACAAATTTGAAATGTCGGTTGTTCAAATTCTTTTCAAAATCATGACACTGTGTATGATGTTATTGGCATGAAATCAAGCATGTCCAATGTGCTATCTTTTGAAATAATTACCATGTTTGTTGAGGCATCTTAAATAGAAACCGAAATTTAGGACACGATTTTGTGCACCTGTTAAAAACGATAAAACATGAAGTTAAGACTGATCTAGATTGCCTACATTTCCCCGAGTGAATTTCCCCTAAAATGAAACTGTTGAGAAAGACTCAATGATCTAATCGGTGTTTGGAAATCGCATGGATAAAGCATCAACCAATGAAATCTTTCCGAGGAAATTAGAAAAAGGAAGGATAAGAATCTGTGACGAACAAGTGTTTCTGCCATACTGGATTAGAATCAAGTTTTATATGATCTTTGAAAATTTAAGATGATTTTCAAAGAGCAGAGATTACCAGGGCGGTAAAAGTGTGCTTCAAAAAATGAACTATATCATGAAACAAGATATAAATCGCTTTACTCAGAATTGTATTTAGGCGGTAACACATGAAGCCAAAATCTAAATAGGCCATCATAGCATCATGCAACCATTTCATTATTTACCTCCTAAGATTATTTAATGTCCCTAGGAAGTATCCTTAATTCACAAGAGTTGTTTAAATTTAAGAAGCGTAACAATTTTTAATTTCCCTGCAATTACCGCTAAAATATTATGTTCTTCTAAACAGTAATGAACTTTCTTGCCGGAGATAGACACCCTTCTGGCTTATAGCCAACGTCTAGTTATAAATAGCAATCCAGGAATACAAGCCTATTAGCTATAAATTGGCTTAGGCAATGAACTTCCCGCAGGTAAACTCCGGTTTGTTTAAAGGGAAAGCGGTATGCATACAAGTTTGTTTACGTTTTCATTTTCATATTTTTGTCAATAATCTGAAAACACACCTGAATATTGTGCTTACATTGCTTATTTATTCTGGGATACCTAGATTAGGTATCCCAGAATCCACCCATTTCTATCAGTTGACATATTGGGCAATCTACACAGAGTGCAGGTCCAGATGCATGCGCATCTCCAAGATCAAGATCTGAGATCCGCATCTCCATAGACCGCTTGCAGGGTACGCATAGTGCTGTACAGCAGATCCGGTTCTGATGCCCATGTAGCCACAGTTTACTGCAAAGCAGCTTACGGAGATGCATTTTCATCCAGATTTGCACTCCCGTGTAGATTGCCCCTTTGACACTCTATGGTAGGGACCAAAAATATGCTAAGACCATCAAGGCATTGCATGTGATTTGAGATTTTGCCCTGATGAAATATATTTTGATAGCATTTTGTAGTACCCTAAATTTGTGGTCTTGGTACCCTTGTCCAATTTTTTTTTAACGGTTCTGTTTTAGGGTATATGCTTCTTCTAAGGTACATTGTGCACATGGTCTGATAAATAAAAACATCATAAGATTATCTCAGTCACAATGACAGATTTTACTTAAATTAACACTTACAGATATTCTTAACTTTTTCTGAAAAAAAAAACGGGCTGAAAAACACTTCTTCACCAGGATTCAACCCAGGGACATAAAGTTTTCCATGACACCAGTCACTAGCCACTACCGAGTCTTTAGTGCCAACGATTTAGTCCCTGTATATAAGGCCCCCCCTCCCCCTGATAGTGATGCATTTGGATTTTTTGCGATTAGTGCATTTAAATGATTTTCTAAAGTGAGATTTAGTGAGAGTTGGTTTTGTCAGGGCTAAGTAAACCTATCAGGCCCATGTGACTGAAGCAACTGATTGAAAAGTGGACATTCAAAATTATGCCCATAAATTGGCTCATGCTGAAACATACAGATAATATATGTTTACAACTTGTGTTAGGTGTTGCCTAGGAACGCATCAATATCAGATAATTTGATTTTCTCAAGAGGATTTATCCTGACACACGTGATCATTTTGCATGCATTTCAAGAGAATAAGAGATACTAGTAGCAAAATGATCTTTCCATGAGATGGTTAATTCAGGAATAAGATGGTGACACAAATCGTCATGTGAGTGCAAGAGAGTCGTATCTGCAATAGCTGCCATTTGTCATAAATTTGGATTGCACACTTTATAATCTCCAGTCTTGGGTCAGTGGTTCTTGGAATGGTTCTTCAGGTGACGGTGTCACCTGAAGAACCATTTCAAGAACCACTGACAGAAGACTGGGAAGTTTTGAGTGATTTTTCACATTCTTGTGACAAGGCATAAAATAAATATAACTTAAGGCAGCCATTGCAGACATGACGAAATATGGCTAAAGTGATCCACTTCTGCTGTCATTTTCCTTATTCACTCTTCACCCGAGATAAGAGTTGAAAAGCGTGAACCGTCATCCTGATGATAAGGTGAACTGACATTAATGGTTTCCTGACAATTCTGAAAAATGTGTGTCCAGGTGAGTATGAAATAAGGGCTTCTTTCACTTAAAGCTGGGCTGAAAATCATGACATTGTGAAAAATTGTGAGAGTAATCCATAGGATGTTGTCATCTTGTGATCAGGATGCTTTTCTAGATTCATCTGTGAGAATTCTGGCCAGGTGATACATATTAGGGCAGCTTGTAGCGATTATTTCAATGACCGAACACAGCTGGTCATCCTTAACCTGGACCTTAACCTGAAGAAGTACCTGTGCATTTAGTCTTTGTCAAAGACTGAATTTATGTTATGATCACTAAAATCGAGCGCCGGAGGCGCGAGACTAGGCCGGAGGCCAGGAATTTGCGAGCGCCGAAGGCGCGAGCAAATTCCACACATGCCACACATGCCAGGTTCCATATCTCGTGGTGGTTCCTTTGTGATTGTATTAATGTACAGTTACATGGGCAGTTACATGGGCAGTAACACTGACTACTGTGCATTTAGCCAAATTGAAGTTTGTAAACCATTTTTCAAAGAAATTTTGTCATTGGCTAAATAAGTGAACATTTCTGGTTTCCAACCAATTAGAAGTTCTCTTACATGGTCAGTAGTAACTGATGGCAATCAGGTGGTTAAGACTTAAAGAGAAACCTTTAGATAAGAACAGATCCTTCTGATGGACGTTATGGACTCAGGATAGGTCAATCTGCTTTAGCCAGATGAGTAATTGGTTTGGTCAGATAGTAATGATTTGCACCTTTACAAAACCCATCAATATTGTCTTGAGACTCCAAACCAGATTGGGCTTTTACTCCTTGAAGTAATGCTATGGTCACAAAAAAACGGACGACAACCGGACGACAACCAAAGTCTGGTGAGTCGCAAGGCCTAAACATCAGCATGACACCAATGCAGTCAGTTCGCGGGTCGCTGATATCGTGAATGTTTTGTAACTTACGAAATCGACAGACACAGCAAGTCGGAGTAGCAAGGTCAAAGGTCAATGTTACAGTTGTTGGAAATAAAACGTGTTTTTCACCATAAAATTACACTTATAATGTATTTTGATCACATAAATAGTAAATATAAATTCCAAGAGAACTGTTAATTGCTGTAAAATTGATTA
>JXSR01S068947.1:54277-68428 GCA_000969725.1 Ophiothrix spiculata
TTTTGGTATTTGAACTCGATACCACATCGGTGTCTGGCATGGATGGGAGTGTTTTGTTGCAACAGTAAGAACGGGAAATCAATGTAGGCTGAGCCCACTGTTATGTGGGCTCAAACCTAGATCTGAGCCCATGTTCATAGTGGGACTTTATGTGACCTTAGTTTTAGCTTTTTTAAGTTTTAGCTAAAGCTGTTGCAATCCAATTACACATTAAATCATGGTGAGCAATCCTCCCATCCTGTGATTTTCTGCTATAAAAATGACATTAACAAACCATATCCAAGTCCAAACCCCATCTGTCAAAAATTCAAAATGCAATGTTGATAATTCAGACGTTCTTTCATATATTTTTCAGGTGAGGTATGTCTGTGAGACCGAAAAGAAACTAGTATGCGTTGATTGCACAAGTCTCAATCTATGCGCACCTTTTCACAAACGGATCACATTACGAGAAGCTGCACAACGAAGAGCAGTCCTACTAGAATCATTGATCAAGAAATGTTCCGAAGGCCAGAAGCTGCTAGAAGACACCACAGCAGAAGCCGATGAGGTACTGCGGAAACTAAGCCAATCGGTTCAACAAACGAAAAGTACCATTACATACCTTAAAAACCAATATATTCATGAGATCGAAACCACATTTGATGAGATTCTGTGTGAGGTTGATAATATACAAGAAAAAAGGGTTAAAAATGTTGAAGATGTGAAGAAAAAGATTGGGTTGGAGATTGATAAAGTCAAAGATGGCATCAATGAAGCCTCGCTTGTGGCTTATTCCAAATCTGAATTGATGACCATATATAGGTTTACTGCTATGTCCACAAACCTGACGAAATTAGTCAGAGTTCACCCACCAGAAGTTAACAAATCTTTAGGTCATTTGGGATTCGTACCTGTTCCTGTTGAAATCTCCCGTCCTGGATGTGTAATTGGGAAAGAAAACTGGAAATTTGTGCATCAATTCCCAATGGGTTATGTAACGGAGGCTTGCGGTATAGCTGTTAATTATGACGGCGATATCGCCGTGACAAGCTACAAAAATGGGGTGACGGTATTCTCAAACAATGGTGATATGAAATTTACTTTCATGAAAGATTTATCCAGAATCACCGATGTTGCTGTTAACCATGACAACACATATGTTGTTGCAAATGGTGAATATTGCCGTGGTATTGAATTCCATAGTAACACAGGGGCATACCTGTCTCATATCCCTGTCCTTGATATAAAAAATGACACATCAAATCTCAACTCAGTTACAATCGATTGCAACAACCAAATCATATCCAGTCTTGTTCACAACACGATCTCAATACACAATGAGCACGGCACTCAAATGAACAAGTTTGCCACATCCTCAAAACCTTTGAGACTTGCCGTCACCACCGATGGTTTTATTGCTTGCTCATTTCGAGCAACAAAACGGGTGGAGTTGATGGACTACACTGGTGCTAATGTGAAGATTCTTCAACCTCCACCCGGATTGATAAAATGGGTCCCTGCAGATTTGTGCTGCAAGAGAGGCGAGATCTTTGTGACCAACATGTACCCTGGGAACCCCACAGGTGTGTTTAGATTCAGCTCCAGTGGTCAGTATCTTGGAAGCATCACCAATGAGATCAACTACCCCGGGGGTATTACATTATCTCCAGATGGGATGAAACTGTACGTGATAGAGACGATGGGTCTTGTAAAGATCTTCCAATGGCAGTAATAGATTGTCAACATGACACCTAAACAGTGGAATTCAACACTGAATCCGCCCTTCTGCCTTGTCTTATCCACTATAGACATTTATAGACCCACTTCCAGGAAAGGAAGGTATGGGTATGTGCCGCCCTCAAGACCCCCTTTTCAAGCCTCCTCTGCTCTTTTCAATTTTACTTCAATTCCGAAGACCCCATTTTCAAAGAAAATTACTCAAAAAGTTTGTTTTATTAACTTTTCAACCTAATTTTTGAGTGATTTTCAGCTCAAATAGGGCCTAGTCATATTTTTATGGCAAAAAAGTAGTTTATGAGACCTCAATTCGGGAAAGAAATCAGTTCCATAGACCCTATTTTTGATCAAAAATCAGTTCTGCAAGACCCTATGTTAGATACCACAGATATCACATACTTACCAAAAAGCTTTTGAGTACCCCACCCCCACCCTCCCCCGAGGGGTGATCGTCCTAACGAGATATAGCACATGTATCAATTGGGATTTGATAATTGATGTCATTACATTTTTATGGCAACTACATCTAACCATGACTTGGAAACCAGCCTAAGAAAAAGAATATCTAAGCATGATTGAATGGTAACATGTTGACCTCTTCACCAAATACATATACAGATTGAGCATTGCTTTAAACCTGACCTTGTATTTTCAAACCTGTTCAGAAGAAATCAAAAGAAGAAATGGAGCATAAAGTAAACATTACTATTTGTAGCCATGTCTGAATAAAAAATCTTAGCAACAAAATTTTTCAAGTCATTAAGTGCCATTTGAAATGAAAATACCTTTCTCGAAAGGTGAAACGTCCTCTTCAGGGCCACTGTCATTGCAAGGTGAACACCATATAAAAATGATTAAAAAGGGGGTATTTTTAAAGAATGGGTTATGTAAGCTAATAAATTGGAAAGAGTATTAAAATTCAAAAAATCTGGAAATTAAGGTATAGTTTACAAAAGCTTGTGATTGGTATAAGGGATGAAGATAAAATCATTCTGGGAAAGTACTATTTATAACCACAAAGAACAGTTAGCTGGTAACTTATCACTTTTATTTAACTCTGTTGTTTTCATGTTACATGCAAATATGATGTTAAAAGCCCATGGGGAGGGTACTTAGTGGAAAGGTGGGTGTACAGATGCGCGGCCATGAACGGTTGCATTTTAAACCTCCCAGGTTTACCAAAGGCCCCTCAAAAAATTGAAAATTGGTTTACATAACGGTTGCATTTTTCAAAAATGACAATTTTTTGACAAATATTTCCTTTGGTTTAACCTATCGGTTGTCAAATTGAGCTTTTAAAGTGCAATTTACATAGTAAAAATGTATTGAACAGTCTAAAATAACGGTTGTTTAAGTCAAATTGGTTTACATATGGGTAGTATTTTTTCGCTTCCTCAGGTTTACAAAATGGGTGGTAGTCTAAAAACTCCAGCCGCGCGTCCGTACCCAACCGAAATCTGAGTACCCCCCCGGGGTTAAAAGTGCAGTGTATATACCCAAAATGGCAAAGAACATATCTTATGAAAAACATTAATGAAGGCTAAAAGGGTATGTTGAACAAACTTGTTTTAAAATGGTGGAAAAACATGACAAAATATCCCGGGCCGGGGGGGGGGGGGGCCACTTATATACTTTCATGTAGTGTCATCAGCAAGCAGACCCTCAAATTTTGTACCCTAAACACTGACCTGGGCGATGTGTAATCCTAACCCTGGCACTGCCTTTGTGTAAAAATTATACCTTCCACTGACCAATCGTATTTTAAGCACCCTTTTCACTAACCTACCATAAAAAGCCCTTAAAAATTATGTGAATGAGATGCCAGGAAATGGCCTGCGGTAATAGAAGCAGAGTGATTTTATTGAATAGGGGATGAGTTCCAGGTGTTTTCTGGATTTTTCAGAGGTTTTTGTGTTAATTCATGATCTTAAAATACATACTGTAATCACTGACTACTTTTTCTTAAAATCAATACCCTAAATGCTGATTTGTGCTTCTGAAAGTATACCCTTTTTTCCAAAATAACGTGAAATTGATACCCTTATCGCGGTCCGTGTCAATTCGTTAAAAAGGTACCCTTTCCCTTGGATTTCTGCTCGCTGATGACCCCACGTTTACACTCAGTGGCCCCTCCCCCCCCCCGGGCAAAATACTTATTTAGGGTATTCAATAACCTACCTTGACCTTGACCTACGCCTTCCACACCAGCATGCTGTGTGATGGCTTCTGTTTCACAATGGTCTGCTAAGCACTTTTGTCCGATGCCAGGTGACTTGCTTCTGATAGCTGCAAGATATCACTTGATGTATGATAGTCTTCTTTAATGCATTCCCACCATCTTTTTTGTGGTCTACCTCTGGGTCTAGAGCCATGTGTTCTCCCCTCCAGTGATATTTTTGGATATCTATGATTGTCCATTCTGATTACGTGACCAAAGTATCTGAGTCTTTTTTGCCTAATTATATCTTTGACAGTGTTCTGTTGGCCAAGTGACTCTCTAATAGATTGATTTCTTATTCTGTCTAGTCTTGTGACACCCATGACCCTTCTTAAGCAGGCCATCTCAAAGACTAGCAATCTGTTTTCATCGCATTTCTTAAGTGTCCACGTTTCTTAGCCATACAGGCGTATTGACAATATAAGTGTGTGATATAGTTGAAGTTTGTTTTTCCTTTTGATGTCTTTTGATTGCCAAATAATGTGGAGTCGTTGTACAGCCCCTAGTGCTTTGCAGATTCTCTGTTTGACATCATCTTTACAGCTACCATTTTCAGCAATAGTGCCACCAAGGTAAACAAACTTTTGAACTTTTTCAAGCTTGTTGGTGTCTATTTTAATGGATATTGACTGAGTTTCTTTGCTTATAACTCAGACTTGAGTTCTAGATATGTTGATTTTTAGACCAAAGTTATTGCTTGCAGTCTGGACACTATTTACCAGTGTTTGGAGTTCGTTTGGAGATTCTGCAATAAGCACAATGTCGTCAGCAAAGGAAGCAAAGGAAACATACAGTACTGGAAAAATACTTGTTTAGGGCAAAGTCCAAGGGAGCATAGTGTCCACCTTGCAGTGACAGTGCTCCCCCCTGGAAAGTCATATCACAGTTGCTCTAATTGTACAGGTTACGAATGTATATGCAACCATCCAAAATGATCCTGAGCTAGGTTTACTGACATTTGTGACAAATATATACAATATATGATGATTTTGAACATAAAAACTAAGCAAGAATAATAATATTAAAATATATAAAAAAGCAAAGAGGCATCATAAAATACCCAAAGGGCAAAGAAAGTATGACAAGGAAATTTTCCTCACTTTACCTATAATTGTTGAAATGATATGAAATATAATATGACCATCAAATTAGTATTTCATAAGTAAGGATTGTCATGAATAAAAGTACCCTAAAGTCTTGAAATTGCTTTTTCTGCAACCCAAAATATGAATTTGCAGGTAGATGGATTATGTTTTTCTTATCAAAGCTAACTTTGCTTGCTGATTGCTTACTTTATACTTAAGGTGTTTGGTCCATGAGAGATCCGCCCGAAGAATTTTAGTAAAAATCGGCATGAATGATATTTTATCGATGTAGAACCGATTTTTAAAATAAAAATTGGGGGTCACCGGACTCGTTTTTGCATGAGTGTCGGTTTAAAAACAGCATTTTTGGAGGTTTTGGGGAAAAAATTAGAACAGGGGTCTATGGGAAATGTGGCAAAAGTGAAATTATTTATAGTGTTGATTCAAAAAATCTGCCCGAGCATTTTTGTTAATTTTTTTACAAAAGTTGCGCACAAGTATGTTCTTACAAATAAAAGAATAAAAATAAAGTGGGGGTCACCGACTTAGTTTGTGAGAAAAATAATAAAATATGGCAATTTTTAGCTTCAAAACACTACTCAGAGTATATGCGCATGCGTATTGCGGCACTTACCTACTCAGAAACTAGCCCGTACTGGTACGCGTGGACGGCGCGTGGACCAAACACCTTAACGGTTTAAAGAGTCTCTAGAGTATAGGGGCTCATTTGTTGTGTCCTTAATTAGTGAGCAAGTTGACTGACAATGCAAAACAGAGGTGCTGTTGTGAACATTACTGTGCTTTTTAGTTTCCATTTTCTTAATGTTAAATTTTAGATGTAATTCAGCATTTAATCATCATATTTACTCAGTTCTCAGTACATCATTTTACTGCCATAAATTCATGTTAATTGCAAAGGATGTTTCAATTTATACAAAACACTATTTCAGCAGTCATAAGATTGACTTTTGTCATAAAAGCAACTTTGAAACTAATAGCGAGTCTCTGTACAAATAAATTGTGAATAAATAAAGCTTTCAATATGGCTAGATTGATGTCTTCGCATATTTTATTGTGCTCTACTTTTTTGTTTTGTCAATTTATATTTCATGATAGAATATCATATTTGGTATTTTAACCAACATAAAATACTTAATTACTGCCATAATAATTTAAACAATTATTATAATTTAGCTTTGAAGGGAAATGGGTTAAAAATTAACAACATGGCAGAAATTTGGGTTTTATAAATTGTAATTCTTCAAATCTGAGAAAAATCTGACTTCAGATTAAATTATAAAAGTGACATATCTATTGATACCATATTTGTGACTATCCTTGATAAACAATGTGTAATGTCAACCATTTTTATTTTTTACAATAAGTCCATGTTATTAAACACTCATAAAATGCATATTTCAAATGCAATTGTGAACAAAAAGTATAATAAAATTGACAAAAATAAGATTCAATATAAAATAATAATTATATTTTTATCTAAAAAAATGCTAACCCTGTTCAAATTCCTACAAACACTAGCAGCTATCTAGCTGCAGGTACAAGTGAATAAAGGAGATTAGGATGTTTAACTCTTTCACTCCAGCAAGCCGCTCACAGTGGCTCACAAAAGTGTGCATGATTTGCCGGAATTCCTGATTTGACATATTTTTTTCAAATAGCTCTAAAAACAAACTACAAATTTTGGTCAAAATTTCACCAGCAAGCAGTTGAAACAAAGAGCTATCTAGCACCATCATTTTATTAGCAAGGAGAACAACCCTGGTGCGCTACAATTATAGTATGCTATCATAAAGTTAGATCTTTGTGAGCTGCTCAGAGCGGCTTTCCGGTGAAATAGGACGGATGGTGAAAATTTATCCAAATTGGTCAAAATTTCAACAGCAAGCAGTTGAAACAAAGAACTATCTGGCACCATCATTTTTATTAGCAAGGGGAACAACCCTGGCGGGCTACAATCAACGTATGCTATTATAAAGTTAGATCTCTGTGAGCCGCTCAGAGCGGCTTTCCAGTGAAATAGGACGGATGGTGAAAATTTTATTCCGGAGTGAAAGAGTTAAAATTGCATAAATTGTGTTGAAACTGAGCAAAGTAGGATTTAAATCATATTAATCAACCTGTATCAAGAATATCAACCCTGTTTAAACATAAGAATTTCTTGGGGCTATATTCATGAAACCCTGCTAACTCTAGTTGGTAACTGATAGTTGCTTATCTTTTGTTATTTTGGCAGGTAAACAAAGAGCAATTTGACAACTAGAGTTAGCAGGGTTTTATGAATTGGTCCAGGAAAGCATTTCAGAGATGCCTGTTTTCAGGTTTTTGCCCGAATTCAATTTTTTAAAAACTCAAATCATGATTTCAGTTGTTTATGTCATTCAACTTAACAATACATCCATTTATTTTCAGTCTAGTTTGAAACATGTTTATTTCGTGGCTTTTCAGGGTTTTTATAATGAAATAACTTGCATCTCTGAAAATAAGAACTAGCTTTCATTTTCAAGGTGAAGTTACATGTGAATGAAGTGGTTAAAGGATGAGTCACGTCTCACCATATAGAGCCCAAACATGTTTTCATTGTTATAACTACGAATGCTGTTCAACAAGTTTGTGGCTTTTAGTAGACGGAGACAAGCTATGCACTTTTTATTAGCATGCTTTGTAGTGCAAATAGGCTGATGAAAAATAAAAGTAAATATCTGCTCTCAATATTAATGTTACAAAAATCAAAACTTTTCATTCAGTGGTTTTCTGACAGTTAAAAGGAAGAGGCTATAGACACATTGATCGTGTTAATAACCTTGCCCAAAATGGCAATAGACACGATGATCGGGTGTGAAAAAGTGAATGGCTATGGAGTCGATTCTCACTGATGCTCAAGGGAATGGCAACAAAAATAGTGGAAGGAGGAAGGTGACTTGCATTGATTGGTAATATTACAAAAGGGAGAGTTTCTGATGTCATTCAGAATGTCAACTTGATGTTGCCTTTTGGCTGTGTAATGGGGAGAAAAGTTGTAATATTACCAATGCAAGTCGCCTTCCTCCTTCACTATTTTTGTTGAGCATCAGCTCCATAGCCATTCGCTTTCTCACACCTGATCATCGTGTCTATAGCCATTTTGGGCGAGGTTATTGACACGATCATCGTGTCTATAGCCATTTTGGACGAGGTTATTGACACGATCATCGAGTCTACAGCCATTTTGGGCGAGACTATAAACAGGATCATCGTGTCAATATCCTCAGCCTAATATCTTACCTTATTTTTTTTTTTTAAATAACAAAACTTAAAGCAGATCAATATTTACTTGTATTAATGAAACCTGCATAGCTTACCTCCTTCTACCTTGGGTCCAACCTAATTAAGCACCCCTCATACTACTATTACTACCCTGAATATCTAACATTCCTGCACAATCATACAAATGGCAATATGTACAACAAAATGCAACACACACAAAATCTTTACTAGCCAGAAATAATAATACATCATTCATACATATTTTGGCAAAATCAACTACTCTCTAAATGTAAAAGAGTGAATTTCCACTCTTTGTAGGAGTTAAACGCAGGACAATGCGTTTTCGAGTGGAAAACCACTCTAAAAGGGGATTTTTGATTACAATCTTCCACTCTTATGGGAGTGAAAATTTAACTTTTACACTCATTTTAGAGTGAAAATTTTCCACTCGAAAACGGTTTGTCCTGCGTTTAACTCCCTTCACTCATTTTTGAGTGAATTTTCACTCTTTCCACTCGTTTTACATTTAGAGAGTATGTAAACAATATGAAATATTTGAATTACTATTGTACCAAACAGGCCTAGTACCAAAACATCAAAATAGACATGACATCAAGTAATAGCTTGGTCACAATAATCGTACGAACAGCTTACGAGTAGTGTTAAGTCCATCTAATATGACCACGCGACGCCCTCGCTGCTCGCTTTTCGCACTGCTCGTGGTCCTTTTAAACGGATTAAACACTGCTCGTAAGCAGCTGGTCTTACGATTATTGTGACCAAGGTATTAGTGTCATATAATGGTGGGATCACCAATTTAGTCCGCTGCCTGTGTTTTTTGGATCCAATTGGACATCTGCTGTATGTATAAAATTATGTCCAGGATGCACTACACAAAATAATGATGCCCTCTATCAAGTATTAAAAATTTTGCTCTGAAACCAACCAGCAAAGTTCCTAAAAATAAGTGGGGGAAAATAAAACTGACCCTATAGGTTGGTCATTGTTTTTTATTCAATATTTTTTCCTAATTCTTTCCTCAGCATCTACCCACATGCAATGCCCATATATATTCCATGATTTGGCAGACTTCGGACATTTTTCTTTTATTTCTCCATGCGAGTAAACTAGAAATGCGTTACAATTTTGGCTGAAGTACCAGACAACTTTCAGGAATGGATTTTTGTGAAATCAAGCTAAGTGATAGGATACATCATAATGTTGAAGAAAAATAAGGTGATAACAAGAGCTTTTATATTATTTGGGCAGAATTATTTGACATTTCTTTAACATATAAAAGAATAGGCCAGCCATTTACTGGTGTGTGCCCTCCAATGGGATCCAACAAAACACAGGAAGAGCCATATGAAACAAAAAAATTGACAAAAGAGAGTGCTAAACTTATCAGATACATTGAAAATCATATGCATAGTACAATTAAAATGTAGCTGTCTTTTCAGCCTACTTACAATGCTTAAAACCATAGTCATTCATATTATATATGGTAATTATAAAAGTGCTCTTTATTTAATACATTGAGTCTGGTGTAAGGTATAAATCCTGAAAAAAGTGCAGGGATAAATTATCTTTTTCTCAGAAATTCATCACATTTTATTTTATTATTTCTTCAAAAACATATTCATTTTGCATAAATTCATTTGAATACTTGGCAAAAATTTGGTGGGATTTCTTAGCAAAAAACAAACAAATAAATATACTTTTATATACTATCTATATCAAGTTCCTGGTTCACACAATAGTAGAGTATTAATTATTGTAGCACATCTTGGTGGGTAATACACTCCCGGTCAACAAAACCTTTAACCAGGCATATCTCGAAAACCATTCATCATTTGTGTTATATTTTTTCGTATTTATATTTTACATATATAGATCTAAAGAACTCAATATGAATTGAATTTACCGCATTTGAAAATATGGCGTATCAAACGTACTGTATACCTTCTTCCGCACATTCAAAAACAGAGTTTAAATACCTAACTGCACATTTGTTGGAAAACTTATGACCTGAAAATGTTGTTTATGGTTACACAGTGATAACGAGCCCTGAACTAATAAACTACACAGGCATATAGCAAAAAGTGTGTGTGACGTATTTGTATATGGTCCAGGAAATCGACCATTTTTATGGTTATGGAAGATCAAATGTGACGCGTTACATCAAAAGGTACAAGTTGTCTACCTTTGACAAAATTGAGATTTCTGTGTTACTTTAAAGAGAATAAATTAAGCTTTGAAATGATACCTTGCTTGTGAAAATTGAAGTTTAAATTTTGAAGATATGGTGAATAAAGATGACAATTTTCTTATTATTTTCTTTATAATTTACGAGCTTTATTTGCCTGTATCTCAAAATTTGCTTGGCCGAGAACTTGTACCTTTTGATGTAACGCGTCACAAATATCTAAGGAAACAAAGATTATTTATATTGGATACATTAGGCACCTATAAAAACATGAACTTTTTCAGAGTCTTGGTCGTTTGATATAATAATGCGTTTTTCCCCATATTTAAGAGTGCGCAAACACTTTTGACCGGGAGTGTAAATTTAATTTGGCAAGAACCTGATACCACAGGTTGGTTTTTTACAAAAATAAAATCAAGAAAGGTGCATATTCTAACTGCACAATTTACATTCTTCAACCTCCATCTCTCTTTCCCCCTTAAAATAGTCCAACTATGCAAATGATATACCATCAAGCTGGTTTTATACTTGCAGAAATGCACGGCGCATGTACACTTTCAACTTTTGAACTCAAAATCCCATGTACGCATGTTCAGTGAATTTGCGTTGTGCGTTTACGTCAAGTGTAAAATCAGCTTAAAACCCTATCATGGTTTTAGATTTGAAAACAAAACAGTACCCTATTTATTCTTAAAAGATAAATTTAATATGAGTATAACAATATTTAGATACAACATATTATTGTATACATACACCATATGCCATATGGCATATCTCACGATACAGGGTACCATTTATTCCCATTTTTGCATAAAAATGAGATTTGAAGTGATTTGAAGCATTATACTTGGTCAGTGTCCCATATAGTCTTTTATATGGACACAGTACATCAAAATACATATTTAAGAATCAAAATTTATTTTATTAATGCTTGCATTTTTAAAATAAACAGCACTGATCATTGCAAAATCCACATTTTTGATGGACAGTGCTTGGCCATCAAAATGTAACATTAGCAGTCAAGATGATGATTTTTTCCACCTTCTTGAAAATGAATTTGACTGTAAGTTATACAGATTATGTATACCAATTTCCAGAATATCTCAAGCATATTTCTGTTTTTACAAACAAAATAGTGTTTTTCAGGCGAATGTTATGTTTGATGGACAAAATTGGGAATTGGTGTCCATCAAACTATGTAACATGTCCCATAACTTGAAAACCATAAAATGTTAATGGCTCAAACTTTGCCAACTTCAGTCTTCTACACACATGTTAATTTTAAACAACATGTCAAATGTAAATGCCAAAGAAAAAATATATAGAAAAATGTGTTTTCCATAGTCTGCTATGGTATTGGTACATTCTCTCGTGAAATATGCCATATATCATTTGTTACAAAGATATTTATCAACATGCTTGAATCTAGCATGCCTTTAGCTTTCAAAATTGAGTATAAAAATACAAAACACGAACCGACTATTTCCTACACTGCCATTTGAATAAAAGAACTATTAGACCCTGTACAATATTATATCGCTATGTTTTACTGCATAAGTTATACAACTTTCCAATTTATCACAAAACTCAACACCAAACTATAGCCACGAATACAAATGAACACAGCCAGGTTTTGCACACACATTCATAAAATAAGAATACATGCCCAGGGTTATTTTTCAATAGCTTATAGTGGCAGTTAAACTGTAATATGATACTCATGAATCAATGAGAAAACAAATACCCAGTTTATCATCATGTTACATGTGACCAATTTAATCTTTAAATGTTATTGGTCATGACTGGACTATAAACCGGGCAATTTAACTCCTTGTTCCAACTTTATTTTGCATAATTATCAAACAAACAATAGCCTACTGTGATAGTATGTAATACAAAAAAGAAATTAGATCATTAGGACTCAGTCACAGATCACCGTATAGAGCCCAAACGTACAAATAACATACATTGTTTTGGTTATCAATATACATGTATGCCAAAGATCGAAACAGTGTACATTATTCATATGTTTGGGCTGTATACATATGTGAATGAGGAAAGGATCAAAAGGCCAATCAGGCCAAAAATGACCTTCAAGATGATACTTTTAATCAGTATTGGTATAGTTCATCATGTGAGTGCAAGAAAGTTGGACCTACAATGGCCTTAACTTATATTTATTTAGCAAATTGTCACGAGTAATGATATGATCACGGAAGCCGCAACGTTGCAGCACCGCAACGCCGGTGTAACATCGGTATGACACCAGTGAATGCTTGCAATGCCCGGTCGGTCACCGGTGGTTATGTGACCATAACTGAAGCCATCGTGTATTAGCAACAAGGGTGTAACTCAGAATTAAATTCTTGCGACATGCTTCTAGTGTCTCTGCGGCTCACAGAACAGATACTGCCTTGTCTCCGCACAGACACCGTCCAGACAACGGACGGTCACCATCTGGTGTCCAGTCGGTGACCATTGACTTCTACTCAATATGATGCCGTAAACACATTGTAACCTCGCTGCAAGGTTATGTGACCAGGGTATAAGTGAAAAATCCCTCAAAATGTCTGTCATATGTGCCACTTGAAATGGTTCTTCAGGTCCAATTCATGATGTCACCTGAAGAACCATTTCATGAGCCACTGATCCAAGACTGGACATTCCACAATGTGCAATGCAAATTTAAGTAAAATGGAAGCTGTTGCAGATATGACTTTCTTGCTTTTAATCACATGACGAGTTAAGCTGAATTCATACTCGTGACGCATTGCGTTTGGAAATGCACGGAGCATCCGTGCGTAAACTTCCAAATTGTACTTTTGAGCTGAAAATTAAATGCGCACATGCTCCGTGCGTTTTGATCAAAACGCAATGCGTCACGAGTATGAATTTAGCTTTACGGTACATGTGATCATTGGGTTTTTACCAACACAGGGAAGACACATATATTGGATGGCAACTTTTTTGGATGGATGCATGCTATTGGGGTGTCAAGACTCTTGACTTTGTACACTATTTCTATGTGAAAACCCTGATAAAAAATGAATAAAATATATTGTGTAATAGTAATAACCCTAATCAAATTTAGCATTTCTGCTGTCAAAAATAGAAAAAGCTATGTATCAATTATCGACTTGTATGCTGATATTTAAAGGTTAAAAATTGTGATTAATATTAAAGGTATAATTCATGATTCCAATGTGATGAAAACTCACCTCTTTTCTAGCTAAAAACTCAATTTTGATAGAGGAACGTGACTTTGAGAATGAAAAGTGGATCAATTATGAATTGCCCCTGTAATAATCCACTTTTCATTCTCAAGGTCAACTCTATCAAAATGTTGTTTTCAACTAGGAAAGATTTCTTACCTGGTAAGTGTTACAAACTGTAATTACTGCTGAGGCCACGGCCCCTATCAGCCTATGGGTTTTTTTTGCTGAAAAGCATGTAACTTGTAAAGGAATGGTTTGAATCATATGACAGTTTTAGCAAACATTTATGTTATACTCTTCTTATCATATATTAATGAAAGTAAATGCTGTCTTTTTGTTTTCATCCTACTTATATGTTTACCTCATTTACATATCTTTTGTTTCTTACTTGTATATATGTTGTGCTTCTTGTCTGTTTTGTCATTACGCCTATGATTAAGACTT
>JXSR01S068947.1:111470-122641 GCA_000969725.1 Ophiothrix spiculata
CGGGGTCGGGGTGAGAAAAAACCTGCCCCGCAGGGCGTTAACCCTTATATGTGATCTCATTATAATTTTCATTTCCTTCAATTTGGGTGGTATGAAAACGATAGGTCGAACAATTATATACGACAGAACATGATGACAAAAGACCATTCTACATACAAAGTTCATGGCCCTGATTTACAACAGATGACAAATCTGGAACTTAGAAATGCAATTAGGCTTCCAAAACTTATACATCCTTAAAAATATCGCAGCGTACTTCTCTCCTAAATCTTGCCACATAAATCAAACTCTGTTGACACTAAGCACCAATTTCTGTCAGATCAATGCATTACTTATACCGTCACTTATCCAGAATCATCTTTTGTATGTTATCATCTGAGAGTTGCACCTCTGACGGGTCGATCGGCTCTGCCTCGAGATAACTCATATCCTTCTTTGTCACTGTAGACATCACTTCTTCAAGGAACTGGGGACAGGAAATAGATAAAAAGAAGTCCCTTGTTTTCTTTGTATTCAACTGCATAAGACCAACAAAAAAAATTGTTTGGTTGCCCTCCACCGACCGACCCTATTTTTCAGCCCGACCCAAACCTTTTTTTAATCGAAATTATTTTTCCTCAAAAATATGCAAAACGTACCGAAAACTAAAAAAAAAAGTTATATATTTTTTTTTCGATATTCAACCCTCAAAATGTTAAGGATGTCCCAAATCACTACAAGAAGTATTTGATTGTTTTGATTTGGATGTCGCGGGGGAAGTTGTGAAGGCTGGAGTGGCCGATCGACCTAGCGTTCCATGGAAGAGTATTGAAAAAAAAAATTAAAAAACAAAAAAAATGACCGACCCTCTCTGAAAAAACCCACGAAGGGCAACCAAACAATTTTTTTTGGCCTAATACTTCAACTTATAGGGGTGATAAAATATTTGTGTTCAATTGAGAATCAAACAACTGAGACAAATAGATTTTTTTTCACAAATTGGTTCCCAATATGAAATGAACTTCAACAAGTTTTAAATATGGAGTTTTGACATTTTATTTGCTCCATTTTAATTTCAAAATGCAATATTTATGGACATGTTGCTTTAACTCTGGCCCACTTGCACAACATAAAAGCCTAAGATGGGTACACTGGTAGTCAATAAAACATACAACACAGGTGATTCATTTTAACGTTTAAACCTATAAACCTATCTAGATTTTTATATACACACAAGACAAAACAAATAGACACTGGCATGACAAAATTCCGATTTATGCCACACATATTCTATAAGGATGCTCCTGGTTTAAAAGAAATACTTTTAGAACCACCATCATGCATGATTTTTCACTTATCAGTATGAAATTGCCATGCTGAAAGAGGTCTATTTTTCACAAGCGAAAAAGAATGGACCATTAATTATGTTATTATTTTCTAAGAGACTCAAGGAAATTAAGATAAACAAGCCTGTTTATTTAAAAGGAGATGGATTTTTGATGACTCTAACATAAATTTTTCTGCAATAACAAAAAGTAAAACTCAAAAGGCTACTAGTAAACTGCTTCTAAGACTTACAATACTAGTCCATCCAGATGGACCTCGCAAGCGAACGCGAAGCGCCTACGGCGCTCGCTCGTGAGGTCCATCTAGATGGACTATACAATACAAAAGATATATCATGAGAATTTTAATTTCAAGATGTAAACTAGAATTCATTATTCTGTCAAACTTTGACATTTATCACCTGCGATATTTAATATACATTTTAGGGAATAAATAAATGCATGTAAGTACTAAAACTGCAATAATTGGCTGAAGTATGAGGTCTTCGGGGAAAAACTTTTAACAAATAATCAAAAGTTGACTTAACATGCATGTTATCTGTTAACGAGGGGTATAAATGGATCTCTGTGACCCCTCACAATCGTGGTTCATAAATAATGCTTACTTGGCTCTCACCACTGATATCTAGACATGAAATGTTGAAACATAACTCTTAACAAGGTTTTCATCTTGAAGTTGAGTTAGAAAATGATGTTCAAGCTTTCATTTGTTGTAATCTATTTTGTTTTGGGCGTGATATTACCAGTTTCCTTTTCTGAAAAATTTGACAAGAATCTGTGAGAATGTTACTGCTTATAATGTGCATGTTCAATCTAAAATGGGTAAGTCAATTGAATTAAAACAACGATTTTGTGATCTTATTAATCTCTGAATCCAAAGAAAAATTAGGTCTGTTCTAGTAAACGACTATCTTCATGAGAACTTTATGAAATGGGTATAGTCTTGTTTGTTGTTTGAATGGTACTTTGATTTAAATCATATTTCCATAGACAATTATCACTTTAAATATCTCCCTCGTCAAATCAAATCTACACCGCAGACCCTAGAACCCAAGAAGCGTGTACACCATTAAGTATATTTTCCATGTACTGCCTCAACATTACACATAAGGACTACTGTATACAAATATAATTTGATGATCCCCAGCTTTGTCAGGGATCAATTGTATACTCAGCTGGTACTCCTTTAAACACCAGTCTTCAAATCTACTTCATACCATGTAGTGACAGCACACGTTTCCATGCCCTGACTGAACACTGAATTCATGTGTTCCTGGAGGGAAACGTTTTTGGAAGTTATCAACGCTAACTCAGCTGGTACTCCTTTAAACACCAGTCTTCAAATCTACATCATACCATGTAGTGACAGTACACGTTTCCATGCCCTGACTGAACACTGCATTCATGTGTTCCTGGAGGGAACCAACCGCTCTTGAAACTTGGAAGTAATCAACGCTCACAACTTCCAGAGTGAAAACATCATATTTTAACATGGGGCACTCTTTTAAGGTGTGAAATTGTCTAATAACTGTTTTATTTTTTTTTTTAAAGTTGTCTCATTTATTATCAGTGCATGGAAGCCCGGCAACCTTATTCTTGATGTCACGAACAAGCAAAATTCCATTTTTTTAAAAAAGTTGATTTTACCTTTTCAACTAAATGAAAAGGTCATTATTTTGGGAATGTATGAGATAACTATATGAGTACTGCCCCTTAGATGAATGATGCATACATAATGTATACCGTGTGACTACCATAGTCTTGTCTGCAAATAAACTGTCCCCTCCCTTTTTAGTCTTGTCTGCGAATAAACTATCCCTCCCTCTTTGGGTGTGTGTGTAATGCTTCAAGAAACAGACTATCTATTTTTGTCTGTGAATACACTGCTCCTCTCACAACATCTCCCCCCCCCCCTTCCCTCCCTTTATCCTTTGGGTATGTGATCGAAACACAAGGTATATCTATTTCCAACTTCGGTGAGTCTTGTCTGGATGATAACTGGATCAAGCTGAGATGACACTCTCATTGAACTAATTTTCACTCAAGATTTAATTTCACTGATTCCTTATGACTGTTGTGAATTTGCCTGTTATAGGCTTAACACTGAAAATATTCACAACGATATCAAAATATTTAGAGTTTCTTTCATCATTGAGATAGCACAGGTTTCAGTAGCAAACAAATGGCAATTACTTGTTATAATATGAAAATATCACTAGCTTCGATGTGAAATTTGAAAGCCACAAATATGGCCAAAATATGCTCAACATATCATGAAGCAAGACAGGCGACTGGCAGCATTATGAATAAATTTGCTTACGAAAAGGTAAAGGATAAAAATACCATGACACAACTTTGACAGGATAATGAATCTAGAACTAAAAACATTACCAATACATCTTTGAAACATGCTAAACTGAAATAATAAACGCAAAGAAAGCAAATATGGCACACTTTGTCCTACTGGCTATCCAGGCTTATACATTTGTATGACATCGGAACAGTCCCTTATAAACTAACTCAAGTAAACATAATAACAAAGAGACAAAACAAAACAAATCAAACAAACCAAATAAACAAATGAACAAACATAACAAAATGCACACTCAAGCTCAAGTTATACTTACTGAATCTAAACAATCGCACGGGGTGATCTGCTACGAGGTGTTTACGCTGATCGAGCACTGCACAGCTGACGATCGCGTCCAATGGAAACTCGCTAATAATCCTCGTTGACACATTGGTGCAAACACCAGCGAGTGAGCGACAAAACATTGCAAATCAAGGTTCAAGTCATACCACACATTGAAGTATTCAATGGCGGCCATCTTGAAAAGACAACAAAGCTTTCTAATGATGCTCAGCATCAATGGATTTTAAGCTGACATCTTTTATAGTGCTCTAAACAATGTGCTGCCATGCATGATTGCAAATATACTTCAGTCAGTGGTATAAATTGAGCTTGTGGTTCTGATGCAATGATACTACACTATAGTTTGACACCCTTCCTTGAGACTGCAAATTTTGACAAATTCTGCTGACTCAAGGAAGAGTTTTGATCTATATCATAAACATTAATGAGTGATGAAGATCTAAGCATGCATGATCTCATGATATATTTACAATGTTGTTTCACATTTTCCTTGGAATGTATTACTAGTATTGCTAATATATACGATTTTTAACTCAATTCCTTTACTTCAGACCATCCGACATACAAAACAAACAAAATAACTACAAATTTATAATTCTTGGCAAGATTCTTGAGTACATTTTACATGGCAAGAAAATGATTGGTTCCATCTAAACTAAATAACTCTTTTTTAATTTAAATTGGTTTACACAATATTTACGTCAAAAATATAGAGCACACACTGATATATAGTCATAGAAAATACTTTCAGCACCAATTTTGAAAAGAATGTTGAAGTCTTAATTTCTTACTTTCATGCATAATTGATACAATAAACAAAGCCCATGTAACTAATAAACACTACTGAATGAAAAATTTATGTCAAAATGCAGTTTTTGAAATGAAGGGCGCTATCGCTTGACCCATATATGAATCAAACTACCTAATGACAAATGGGTCTTTTCTGAACTACATGAAATAAATATCAGTTCTAAACCTCAAGCTATTAATTTATAATGATCATTTTCCATTCAAGTTAACTCTACCATCTATCCATCTATGAAGCAACTAGGCAATACCTGGGAGGGGGAAACTCACACATAAAAGGTATATGGGGATGTGCTGTCGAAATGGGTTGGTTTTTCACAAATAATCCCTAAACATGGGTCTCATATTAAGCACCAAAATCGCTAGACACGGGTAACATTTTCAAGAAAAACCGCTAAAATGGTCCCCCCAAAATGAAAATTTTCTGATGCGAGCAAAGAAAATTTTGAAAAATCAGCCTATTTTTGGAGAAAAATTCCTAGACATGGGTGCACTTTTTCTCAAAAATTACCCTTAGAGATGGGTTAGGGTTCCATGGTCCGGGCCGCACACCCCCATTCAGACCAAAGTGGAGTACCCCCAGGGGCGATACACATGTTAGGAATACCCTCTGTTAACGACTCCATCACTATAGCCGCCATATTTTATCGTCACTTCATCATCTAACATATCATCTTTTTCTTTACCATGTTTACCATCCAATTCTCCATCCCCAGTCTCCCCTACTGGTTCCTCTGCCCCACTCTCCCCTACTGGTTCCTCTGTCCCACTCTCCCCTACAGATCTTTCCTCCTCCTCCTCCTCATCATCATCATCATCGTCATCATTTACCTCTTCATCATCCTCTCCCCAGAATTCATTCCTGGCGAATTCCAGCATCTGTTTTTCCAAGTCTTGTCTATCCTTATATGCCTGTACATCATCCCTGGGTCTGATGGTATATTTGTTGATTCCATCTAAGGTTTCGTAAAACTCCATGTTGTTCTTCATCGTCTCATCATCTGGCTTCAGAAGAAGGTAGGCAGCTGTAGCAGCCACTGCTTCCTTGATGTTACCATCTGTGAAACAGAAAAAGAATCAAGATCATAAGAATCACCAGCCATTAAAATTAAGAGAAAGAAATTAATAATTGCTTGATTTTTTAATTCTTTGAAGGAGATACATCAGGTGAAAAGTATGCTAAATTACTATTTTTGGAGAAAAAGAACTCAAAATTCATAATTTTTTTTAAAGCTGCAACCTTGAAAAAGAACCATTGCCATGTTCAAGTTTAAGACACATTCAATTTTAGTGATATCTGTGATCATCAAAGAATCACCATTTACGATTTCCATAACCGTTTAATTATTCCCTTAGACCAAATTAAATTAATAGTTTGTCTCAAAGCTCCCGCACGAGTTAGTTTTGTCGTGCGTGTTAGTTTCCCTCAAAATCCGAAAATTTCTTTTTTTTTTTCCCTGAAACTGAAAAAACAAATGACAACAATGGTTAATTTAATTGATTTGGTTCTTTATTCTGTTTTTGAGTTCTTAAAAGGCCAATATTAACACTAATTTTGTATCATGTAAATATATATGAGGGGTGAATTATGGAACTCTTGTAGAAAAACACTCAGGACTTCTGTCACACACACACAAAAATAAAATTAAAATGCATTTCGCATTCGTTTTTCAATAGTAGGAGAGCTTTGAGACAAACTATTAATTTAATTTGGCCTTGCATGTTCATTATCATAATGGAATAAATTAACTTGTTTTACAAATACTGTAAAACTTAACAAATAAACCGTGTCCATAACTGCAAGACATCTGATTTTGACTGACAATTCACAATAATGCAGACAAAATTTTAACAATTTATAAACAATCTGTCAAAATTTTAAATGGTAGTTGAACCATGGCAAACAGTTGGCAGAAAGACATTTTGAATGACTGGTTGTTTGTTATGCCTAGAATTGTGGTGCTTTAGCTCTGGCTGTGGGAACTAGGAGGATACACGCATGCTGCGCAACACCAAAATTGTACCAGATAGCTTACAGAGCAAACTCTCATCAACTTTTTTCCGCTCTAACTCACTCTCAAATTAAAACCATATTTTCCCCTACACTTCTAGAGTGAAATGAGTATCTTGAAGGTCTGCACATCCCTGTACCATCCCCGGAGGGGGAGGGGGTACTAAGTACAAAAGGGGTTATGGGGACGTGCCACAAATTAGGGTAGCAAAATCATGTTCTCTGATATTTCAATCAGTCCTTTTTCTTCGCAAAATGTGGTATTTTGATGGCTTCATTTTTCAACATTTGTTTAAGATTTGAGAAATTTAAGATAATTTTGCCAAAATAGTGCAAATTTGGGCAGAAAAAATGTGTTTTTTGATTGACTCAAAATTTGGGAGATTTGGTATATGGATGGGTCCCTTTTTCTTGAAACTGGTATTTGGATGGATGGCTTTTCAATTTTCCCAGAGGCACGTCCCTATCCAAACCAAATTTAAGTACACCTCCCCCCGTGACCATCTTCCTATGACAGTGCTTTCCCCACCCCAGATTTGGACTAAATGCATTCTTATGATAAGAATAGTACATTTTATGATGATTTACAATATCCAACACTCAGAATGCTCAAAATCAAACAAAACAAGAAATAGCCTGTTTCCTTTACACAATGTTTCTATAGAGACAGACAAGTAGAAAATGTTTCCTGTCAAAAACTTTATTATTTTATTATTAAAGGAGCCTGGTCCGATTGCCTCAACATTTTTTTCAAACTTTTTGAGATTTTGGTACCAAAATGTTGCTCATATTTTCCTAACAAGCCATATGAAATTTCATGGCTGAGATATGTTCGGTTTTGGAGATATAAATGAAAATGTGTCTAATTATGGTAACCATAATTAATTTTACACAGAAACATATAGGCGGCTCTGAAATACAAATTTGCCCATAAAATTAAAATGGTTTGACTGATTAAGCTGAAATTTGAAATTTAGACCGCTTGAGTGGTCATCTTTCATATGACATTGAAAATTAAAATTTTGAAAAATTGGACCAAGCTCCTTTAAGTAAATTTAATTGCATCAGGTGGATAGCAAGTTCAAGTTCCAATTTAAAGGAGCCTGGTCTGATTTTTCAAAATTTAGTTTTCAATTTCAAATGAAAGATGACCACCAATAGGTCTAAATTTCAAATTCAAATTCTGAATCAATCGAACCGTTTTGATTTTATGGCCAATTTTGTATTTCAGAGCCCCCATAATTAGACACATTTTCATATATATCTCCAAAACGGAACATAACTCAGCCTTGAAATTCCACATGGAGTATGAGAAAAATGAGCAACATTTTGGTACCAAAATCTCAAAATGATCGAAAAAAGTTGAGGCAATCGGACCATGCTCCTTTAATTCTTAGAGCACCAGGAGCAGCCATTTTAAAAATTGGGTGATTTTGGGTGTTTTCATAATAGCTGGCTTTTGTTGAATTTCATTTGAGGTTTCCCTAATGAGCAGAGATTCTGATCCAAGCATACTCTATTTGAAGTAAATACTTTGATAAATACTCAGTTGATGCTAAATTTCAAAAGAAGTATAAAATTATATGAAAGTTTTATCAGTTTTCTTGAACATTTACTTTAAGGCAGCAATTCATTTTTACCTCATGAATAATTAATGTGGTGAAAATTGCACCATTTGGCACTCAAAGGGTTAAGGCTGGGGTAGACCTTCAAATAGCATAAGCCGTTTTTGTACTCTAACTTTCAAACTAATTGCATAAGCTTTATAAAAGTATACATTTCTAAAAGCAGATTTTTACCCTGAACATGATGATGATATCAGTTTTTGACCAAAAATGTCAATTTTGGCAAAAAATGCCAAAAAACGTATTTTTTGCCTCAGAATTTCTGGAGAGCCTTAACTAAAATAAATTATTGCATTCATGAAATTTTGAACTTTTTTGCTTTTTGGAATTTAGAAACAAATGTCTAGGAAGGGTTTTCTCAAATTTTGGATTTTTATCTTAGTTTTTTTTTTTAAATGCCAAAAATAGGTCAAAAATGCAAAAAATCCCACCGCTGCCACCAAACTGGCAATTTTTAGCCTATTTTTTGCAATTTTTCAAAAAATAAGATAAAAATCAAAAATTTGAGAAAACTCTTCTTAGACATTTGTTTCTGAATTCCTAAAATCAACCAACATCACCAATATGTACATGGTAAAAAGCCGCTTCTAAAAATGTATACTTTTATATGGTTTATGCAATTAGTTTGAGAGTTAAGAGTACCAAAACAGTTCATGCTAGTTGAAGGTCTACCCCAGCCTTGATGATTGGCCTAGATTCTTCCCGCTCCTTTTCCAACTATATACATTTTATAAATCAATAGAATTTATATCATGATTGCAGTGATTTGAGCCGTGCAAAAATTATTTTCCATTGCACGGCATGAAACAAACCTGTGTGATATCATGATATAAAACAAATATTGAATGCCTATGCACGTGCAATAGTACAAAATATATCATTCGGTCAAATTTGGACTGATCCATTTCACTCGGCTACGCCTCGTGAAATAGAAAAGTCCAAATTTGACCCCATGATATATTTTGTACTATTGCACTCTCAGGCATTCAATATTTGTATAATGTTTAGAGTAATAGAACCTACAGATACCAGTAGTTTTTACTGGATTTGTGGCATATTGGAAAAAATTCCAATTCTTTTTCAACTTTTGGTTTTTTATGAAAACAGTGTTTCTAGTTAAAATCTTACAAATATCTTGTTTTTACGCCTGATGGCCAAACAAATAATTGTTGATTGAATTGAAGCTTTAATTCATCATTTATTTGGTTAGTTCATCTGAGGTATTTAAATTTATCCAAATTTAGGATTCAGAAAACATTGGACACATTCGTCACACCACCATCACAGAAAGATACATTAAAAAAATAATTCTCTCTCAATTTTAGCCATTTCTGCATATATTTTTTTCTCCTTTTCACTTTGGTTTTACTACATTTTTAAGCTTTAATTCAAGTATTTCTGTAAATTTTTAATTCTTTAAAAAGAGGTGGGTTTTAAAACCTCATACAGTTTTTAAGATTGGATGCATTAATTTCTGGCTTCAAATGGATTAATTTTACAAGATTACTGGTCCAACTATCAATATGGCTTGTGCCATAATTCAAATTCCCTGTGAAAAAAGCTCTCAATTATGCAATTTAATCGTTTACATGCCCTACACATTTCAAGCCAGCTGAATATATTCAACTACCAGGGGGTAGGCCTACCAAAGCAATGTAAAAACCCGGGGGGGGGGGTCTGTCATCATTGACATGAGGGTATCAGGCGTGACCAAGAATTAACGTAAAAAGGGTGTTTTTTTAGGATCCGGCACGTTACGTGCGTAACGTGAATAGGGTCTTAAATGTCCAAAAACCAACAAAAAGGGTATATTTTTGAAACTGATGATGGGTTAACACAGATGATTACTTGCTTAGGGTAGTAAATCTTCCAACAATCATACTTACTTAGGGTGTAATTTTTGATAATATGTGAATACTTGTTTAGGGTGCTGTTTGGAAGTCCTTGGTCATGCCTGATACCCCCCTTTCAATGATGACAGGTCCCCCGGGGTAAAAACTATAAAACTACCTACATTTATTTTGTTTTCCTTACCTTGGAAATAAGCATATTGCAGAAAGTGGAAATGATTTGGTAGGTAATTATCCATCATTTTGCCATCAATAGTAGCTAGCCAACTATCACACTGATCCTTACAGTATAAAGTGGATGCGTAGTGATCTGTTGATATAAAAACACAACGTTATCCAAATTAAGCGTCGCATGATTCATGCGAGTCGTATTCATTACAAACATTTGATGTGTCACAAAAAATTTCACCTATGAGAATTTTCTCATCTTGTGGAAGATTATTTTTAATCAAATTGAAAATAATTAATGCACACAAAAAACTATATATGTGTCTGCATCTTGTAATTAAGATATTAACTCCACTGAATCCTACAAAATCAAGTTGAAAATACATGGTAAAATCATTTCAGATTTTCTTTTGTGTAATTTGCCCAGAATCTTCCTTAACCCTAACCCCCTACAAACCAATTCTCCTTGAATCTAGGTCTGTATAAAAATCCCTATTTTCACGAATACGACCCTGGATTCGAACCCGGGACCTCTCTCATCCCAATCCAATAATCACCCATACCAAGCCACCCATCCCGATTGTAACATATTTGGACTTGAGACTATTTTCTTCATTTTCTACAATAGGATTTTGTAGGATTCAGCGGAGTTAAGGATAATTATGATATCATGTCATACTACACATATATAGGCCTATATAACCCTAACCCACTAAGGCCAAAAACTGTCTC
>JXSR01S068947.1:122691-133838 GCA_000969725.1 Ophiothrix spiculata
TTCAGCGGAGTTAAGGATAATTATGATATCATGTCATACTACACATATATAGGCCTATATAACCCTAACCCACTAAGGCCAAAAACTGTCTCCTCTAATCTTACTGTATAAAAAATCCCTATTTTCACACATTCTACCCGGGGATTCGAACCTGGGACATCTCACATCCCAATCCAATATTCACCCACACCAAGCCACTCACGGACAGCGATTCGGTGACCATATATACGTCTCGCCTCAGCAGCGATTCGGTGACCATATATCGCTCATTCCGAAAAATCGGGTGCCAATGCAGTAGAAAAAAATGAAAAAATAAAGTTGCTCAAATATTTTTCTTTTAAGCGTTTTTTATTAGTAAACTAGTCATGGACATTGAATCCAAGTGATTTGTCAACACCACTTCAATATTTTTTCTGTTACAAAGACTTACCAATGTTTACGTGGTGGGCAATGGGTGAGCTACGTTACCTGCTCAATTTTTAAGTACTGATACTCGCCAATTTTTTGCATTTGTAGGCAAGTGTATCCTTCATATGCACTGTTAGTGCATAGAAAAGTCATGAAACGGTAGTTATAAGTTCTGTAGAGGTCAGTAGTAACGTAGATCACGGTAACGTAGCTCACTGTTTTTGCAATTTTTAATGCACAAAACATACATTAGACCATTTACTTAGTAAATTCTGATATAAACGAAGTAGTAGTGTATATCTCTATCACATACTAAAATGGAATTGCTGCAATGCCTATGGTTACTGAGATATATGGTTACGTAGCTCACATTTCTTAACATGGTCGGTTCAAATTTTCATGTTCAACACTTTCTTTCGTCAAACATGAATAAATTTGACATTTTCTATTATGGTTTTCAAATTCACTGGAATGTTTGCTGTCAGCACACTTAAATGTTGTTGGAATTGCTGTTTCTCCCCATCAAATAATGGTATGCCAAACTTAAGTAACGTAGCTCACACGATGTTGGTGGAAAATGAATTTCGTTTTTGAATTATGGAAAGATGTCATCAAATTTGGAAATCATTGTTCAGATACAAAATGCTGATCGTTTATCTGTTTAAAAATTATAATAGGCTTGAAAAAGTATTATATACTAAAAGAAAATGAGCATGTCCAAAAGTAACACTTTTGCGATGGAAACTCATTTTTAGCTATTTTTCACGTTTTTCGCTACTTTGAAGGCATAAATCAGAGTCATAATGGCATTAAAAGTATGACAAACCATATATGACCAAGTAGATTTTGACAAGCCCTACCCGAAAATTGCAGTATTGGAAGAGATAAAGGCACTGGAAGGTTTTTGTGGACAAAAGAACGTAAAACATGCTATTGGCACCCAATTTTTCGGAATGAGCGATATACGTCTCGCCTCAGCAGCGATTCGGTGACCATATATACGTCTCTCGATTGTGACGTAAGTGGACTTCATCATCTAACATATCATCTATTTTCTTTATTTTCTACTGTAGAAGTTTGTGGGATTCAGCAGAGTTAGGGTTAATATCTTCCATTCTTTTATTTTTTAACTGACGACTCTCCTTTTGTTTCCTTAAAGATGATACAACCATGTATAGCATGCTTGACCACATGATTTTCCATTTTGAAGAATGCTACTTTTTTTGGTCATTTCAACATAGGAAGCAACATGTTTTGACAAAGCTTCACATGCCAGCATGTACTGAAGCGAAGTGCCCCCTCTCCATCCTCCTAACCAGGCCAAGAAAAAAAATGTTGTGTTGCCCTCGAGTGAAATTTCTGAAAAATTGAGTTGGTCGGTCGGAAAATATATTTTTTTAAATCTTTTTTTTTTTCAAGCACCTAAAGTCTCAAATTTGGATGCTTTTTCCACTATTTTCAAAATATTTTCTTAAAAAACACCCAATCTGAGCAAAATTGGGTGCTTTCCAGACCCTTTTTTTTTTCAAATTTTTGAATACGGTCGGTCGCTGAGGGCAACACAACAATTTGTTTTGCCCCATCAAAGAAAATAAAAATTCACTACTTACTGGCAATAGCTTCATATAAGTCCATGAATTCCCTGTTCTCGTATTTCCCTTCGCACAGAGCTCGACACTCCTGTTCAGCGTCCCAATAGTTCTTAACAGCCTTCTCCATATGTTCTATGACACCACTATAATGAGACACTTCGTATGCCGTTAACCCATCCAGATAGTTGCGCTGAAATTGAATAAAAAATATCATAAACTATGATGATAATAATAATAATTATTATTAGGCTAAATAAAATTGATTGTTTGTCTCAAAGCTCCCGCGTGCATTAGTTTTAGTGTGCGCATTAGTTTTTCAAAAAGTCGGGGGGAAAAAATGCCGTTTTTAATTTTTTTTGAAAAATATTCTTCATAATTGGCAAAAATTCCAAATGAACTCCTTTTATATTTACTTGCAACATAAAATGTCTAATTAAATTGGTTCTTTATTCTGTTTTTTTTTATTTTAAAAAGGCCAATCTTAACAATAATTTTGTATCTGACATGTAAATATATGAGGAGTACATATGGAACTCTTTTCTATTTAGAATTGCACTCATGACTTCTGTCACACAAAAAAAAAAATGAAAGAAAAAAAATAAATTAAAATAAAACCGCATTTCGCATTAGTTTTTCAAGAGAGGAGAGCTTTGAGACAAACTATTTTTTTAAATGGCCTTATTCAAAATCACTAAAAAAATATGCATTGTCATACAAAATGATGCTGGTCTTTTTTATGAAGGCAATTTTTTGTCACTTATGGAGAACGAGTTACCAGGCCCAAAACTAGGCAGATCATGCAAATCCTGACTTGAAGCATAGACAGCATGCACAATTTATTTAAAGGTCATATGCAAAGGTTGGGTATATTTGACACCAAAGTATAAATAAGTTGTATCAAACCAATTAAATACAAAAGCAACACATTTTCATCAAAGCAACAGCAAATTAAACTGAAACAATTTATCACCCAATATCCCACTCAACACTAAAATGACAGAAATAAAGGTTGCAAAGTTTTATGCAGTATTGCTTTTCACATACAAACCAATGGTGTTTTGAGGATATTCATTGGACTATTTTTTGACTTTTGACTAGACACAATGTTTAATTTGAAAAATAGTTTTTAAAAGTTTACTCTTTATATAACTTGACATCATACATTATTTTACACCATCATATTAAATATAATAAATTTAATTCCAGTCAATAGCAGGTAAGTGAAAAATTTCCACACACACGTCATTAGAACCGTGCAGGCTGGTACAGCTTCAGCCGCACAACTTTTCTACATAAAAAAATAACAAATTAATGAATCTAATTAAATCAAATTTGTTTTAATAGTCCTAGCAACAACAATTTTGTGAAGTTTTTAAGTGAGTACTGGCTACTGAGGGCTATGTTGGTTCCCTGGTTTTGATAACTAAGGGGCCAGAGGCCGAACCACTTTTACCAGGGGCCATACCATTTTTATTTTCCTTCTGACGCCCCTAATTTATTTAAATTTCACACACAAAAGGTATTCATGTTTCCAACAGCGTGGCTTGATCTGAGCAACAGGTTGACTGATACCCCTGTGACGTCTGTTTTAAAGGGTTCTATATAGCCACATGCATCCATAAAATGCCAGAGTGACAATCCAAGATAGCCACCATCACACAGGATATACACAGCGGTCCAAATGGTTCCCCTTTATCAATGCCCTTAAATTTCCAGGCTGTATAGGACACGATTAATAGAAACCACTAAATTTAGGGACAAGGGATTTCTAAAACGCAAATTTAAGTTAAATTTATACGTTTTATGTGTATTTCTATTGGGTCACATATTGAAGAAAATATTTAAAAAATTGTATATTTACCTGACCTTAAATTACAAAAGTGTAAAGTGTAAAGTAATAAACATAATTATATTATTACAAATCCGCTGGGGTTCACGCATGAACCCCACTTTTTATAGATTTTATCACATTTCTATACCGATTAGGAATATAATTTTAGTGACCATCCCGGAAGTTGTATTTTTCCTTTAAGTATCCAACGGCTTAGCTAGAGGCGGTATAGGACATGACGCATCCGGGGATTGGCTACGATATCATACGGTAAATTCTGAAGTTCTCCGCGTTGCGGATTTTCCGCGAAAATCGCGGAATTTGAAGTGAAAAGCGGAAAAAGCATATCTGAGGAAAAATAAAAATAAAAAGAGCCAAAAACAGTAAATTAATACATTTTTGAAGAAATAAATAAAAACTTATGAATATTTGAGATCAGAAATTGAACAAAATAAAGCCAAATTTATCATAGATTTACCTTACAATGCCTATAAAAACGTATAAACTACCTAGTTACGGCCGTGATCATTAGCGTGTCCAGGAGGGGGGCTTTGGGTGCTGAAGCCCCCCGCACTTTGTTAAAAATTATGCAAAATTAATCAGGAAATTTTTGATGTTTTTAGGCTTCAAGCCCCCCGCAAAAAAATATTCTGGACACGCCGGTGGTGATATGCCCAAACATTCGGCATTGATTTGCGATCTCGCATCACACATTGCCCATTGCGATCACACATCGCCCGTCTGTCAGAAATACTGCATTCCGCTACGTCACTGTATCCCAGGATCCCTTGCGCGGGCGAGCTAAAAATAGCCACGGGGGCTTTTCCAAAAGCTTGTCCAGACCGGTTCAACGCACGTGCCAGTATCGCTGCAGGGCGCAAACTTTTTATTAAGTTTAGTTTACAAACATTAAATTTTGATTAAAAATGGCACGCGGAGGACTTCAGAATTTACAGTAAACTTAGACTACAGTAAAAATATAGGTAAGAGACTTGAAAACTGTAAGATTTTTAAGATTTTTTTTTTTAGTGCAAAAAATACAAAGCAGAATAAAGCGGAATTTGGCATTTGTATAGCAGAAAATGTTTGGCCTTATCATACGGCAACCAGTATTAGCTGCCACGGCCTCCAGTGCCTGTAAAGTTTAAACTTCTATATTTTGGGTTCCATTTTATTAAAATTTTGATATGAGTTATTGGGTTTGGTCAATGATGAAATTTTGCACCTTATTGTATGGATAATCAGGGTTTTTCTTAAGCAAGCCTGGACCAGGAGCCAAAATGAGCTCCTGGAGTTGAAAACGAAGCCCGGTACTGTGGTTTCCAGAGTAATATATTGGAAAGACCGGGAGCCAAAATTAGAGAAACGTTGGGTAAATGGAGCCCGGCTCCCGCTTAAGAAAAACCCTATATGGATTTAAAGGGAATTCATTAAAAAGTACTCAATTTGTTAAAATATTGGTGCTTTTGTTTAAGAAAAAACAGTATAAAAAATAGATTTAACTTAAAGGATAAAAATGGGTCTAATCAAGAGTTAGTTATTATTCATGAACTACACTTTAAGATTGGTAAGCATTTCGCAATCAAATTTTTATTCTAGGCTAATTGGTATTATAAATACAGTACCATTACTATATTAGCTGTAATTAGTGTCATGACAATGAGAGCTAATAATGTTTTGAGACCTTGAGCGCAAAACAGTTCATAGAATAATCATTTGTGACCTACTTTTTAATTTTAAAGTCATGATTAAAGGGGCATTGGACATATTCAACATGATCAAGAAACTTTTTACCAAACATTTTGAGGTAAGGTTTAATATAGCAGCATGCAAAGTTTCATTATCAAAATTAACCCCTATATCAAAATATTTAGAGTTTCTTTCATCATTAATTATTTATCTTTGGCAACAAATAATATTGTCCTTAAGAATTGAAATCTTAAAATTGGCTTTATTATCAGATCCAATGCAAAATTAATTGAAATTCTTTTGATATATTTGCAATATGTAAAAGCAATGTTTTAAAAACAAAACTTAATATCCTTTTTCCTGAATATTGCATCAATACATTATTACAACATGAAAAACAACATTTTCACAGTACTGGTAGTTGACTGCACTGTTATTATCAAACATATATATACCAAGTGTAAAATAAAATTATCTGCAGATGAAATGTTAAAATTTTGTTCAATGCACCTTTAAATCTTGAATCTAATTTTTGGAAATTATGTACTTAAAATCTGTATACATCAAAAAATCACTCTTGAACAAAAAAACACATTATTTGGGCATACAAAGTTAAATGAATTTGAGAAAAATCAGTCTTGATTTGAAAATCTTTCATTTGATGGGTGGGGAGAATTGGAAAGTCATAAAACAATATGCATCTTTGATGAAGACAAAATATTTTTTCTTTGTATATAACATCCTTGGTTTAATACAAGTGCGAATTGATGTATTTGCCAGAGGAAGTCACACAGGAAAGCCCATAAATAATGATGTATGTCAACTTGGGCTTTGCAGACATGCTAATGGGTTGTTAAGGAAAACTTGCCATGATTCATGGAGAAGTTCTACATGTGCTAGATATACTTTGATCAGTACAAAAAAAGAGCACAATTTCATATTTCATCAAACTAGCCATTTTTCTTGAAATGCAGCGCTCCATGTCACCATGACTTTTGATTTTTTTGGCTCATTGGGTTTGTTTTAGGTAGATATTAATATCCTCCAAATTATTTGGCTTAAATATGCTTAATTTTTTGTTATGATTTGTTGTATTAAATTCGGGATCCCAAATTTAATTCCACATGTATTAGCATAGGAAAGCATGCATGTCCTTTTTATCCATTTGTCAGTGGCAAAACACAAAACAATCTTTTGATAAAATGCACTTGAAACACTCTTAGATAGTCACATTCCTTCATTTTATGGTGTGTTTACTATAAATCATTTTTGATCAAAATCTTATAGTATTGCTTTAAGAGTCAGAAAGTTCATTGCACCAATAACATTTACTTATTTGCTATACTGGCCCGTTTCACAGTAATTGCCAACTGTATGCGTTTTCACTTTATAAAACCTGTAGGATTTTTTACAGGAAAGTGATACAAAATTGAGTGTGTCAAATTTCTTATTTCATCAGAAGCACTTAAATTAATATTAATCAGGTTCCAACATCCAAAACATAAGAAAAATGTGTTAAAAACCAAGATAAAAATCCTCTCTCCATTAAAGATTTGTTTTAGTACAAAAACTAAACTCAATTTTCTCAGAACTATAGTTTTCCGAATCAGCCTGATGTCTTTTGCCAATGTGGATGTAACTTTGCAACTGAACATCCAATAACCAAAAGTGAGGTGTCATTTTAAAGCTTAATATCTCAGCTTTCAAATGAAACCAAAAAATCTGTTGATTTTGGGACCCTTAAGGTACTTTTTCGATTTGACAGGTCAAATATATGTAAATTCAACACTCATATGCATCAAATACGAATCTTGCAAATGCAAGCCATTGTAGATATGAACTAAGTATACTGAGTGTCTACTCCCGTAATGTTCTTCTCTGTCTAGGGAACCGTCATTGTCTATAATGGGGTGTATCCAGGGATGACTATTGATTTCCTTGCCTCACACCCTGGGATAATCTGAGTGCACTCTACTGATTCAGTTATCACCAACGATGTCAACATCATTGAAAAAGACAGCTTTTGTATCACCCATGAAGCTTAGTATTTGACAACGGACTGTGTTTAGGGTACACGTCTAAAAAGCAAAAGGGTATGGTTTTTGGTTAGTTTCAGGTAGCTTTAATGGCAATGGTTCCTGGCTATGGTGGCCTGAACATAATTTGTTCAAAATTTCACAGAGTGCAGAATGATGAAAACAACCTTGAATTCCAAAATTATTTTATGTTGAAGCAGGGTTTTTTTTCTTTCTTTTTCTTTTTTGATTCCAAATTCCAATCTATTTGTGTACAGGGATGAAGTTTGGCACAGTGCCAACTTCACAAATTTGATCAAATCTTTGAAAAAATACTATTTACAAAATAGTTAATACTATTTACAAAAGTTAGCTTTTTTATGTCAAAGACAGGGATGTATGAACAAGAAGTTGCTGCCAAGGCAGGCCATACTCGTTAGGCGCTGGAGCAAAATTAAGCCACAACTATGTGCGGCCGGCCGCAACCTGGCCACAGCCTTGATTTTCCAAGATGGTGACCATAGGTTTGATTATGCACCTCTAAATAATTTCTTAAACATGTAATCATTATTTTACAGTAATCTAGAGCTGAACAATCAAACCTACATACCGTCGCCATTTTGGAAAATTGGCCAGATTGCGGCCGGCCGCACAAAGTTATGGCCTAATTGTGCTCCAACGCCTTAGCTTGTCGTAGTAGACTGGGAACTCCAACCTTGACGATCGCTATGTTTTTGGTTCATTTGCTCACGTTCAATTCAAGGCAAGGGAAAGGATTGAGGGTAAAAAAGCGCTGTCTATTAGTGGACTGGAGTATCGAGTCTATTGCATAGCTAGTTACTGGATAAGGAATCCCAGAACTTTGGAACTACATGTAGGCATTTTAATGGTGTAAACAACCTTAAAAAGTTCTTAAATGTTCAGGAGTTTATTTATAAACATCTTTATTTGAGGGGTGCTCTGGCAAAATGAGAGGAAAGTCAAAAGTTTCAAAATTGAGTCTATAATCTCAGTTTTTGAATGATATATAATATCTCACAATTTTGTTCTCCATTCTTCATTTAGAGATCGAAATCCAAAGCAGTCTACTGAATATATTGAAAAAAGAATTATCTGTTAATCGATTTCAAAGATACTGATTACTACGTTGTATAATAGCAACATGCAATCAAGAAACCATGAATAATTGCAATTCCCGGCAAAGTTGACCTTTCAAACTATAGGTATAGGTTAACACCAAATGCATTTTATGCCAAAAAACGAAATTTGACTTTTTCACCATATTTTTACGTTAGATGCCATTTACTCAAAATGTGCATATATGCGACTTTCCTCTCATTATGCCGGAGTAGCCCACATTTGGTATATATATGTTTATAAATAAACTCCTGAACATTTAAGAACTTTTTAAGGTTGTTTACACCATTAAAATGCCTACATGTAGTTCCAAAGTTCTGGGATTCCTTATCCAGTAACTAGCTATGCAATAGACTTGATACTCCATCCAGTCCACTAATAGACAGCGCTATTCATCATGCACCCTTACATTGTGTATTCTTTCTTCCAAGTCTACCAAATGTTCTTTAGTGATTCCATGCAGATTCTGGTAGTAGTCCAGGTTATTAGCCATCACGTCATCATCTGGGTTGGCCTTCACGTACGTATATGCAGCGGAAACAGCTTTTTCATATTCTAAATTCTGTAAAAAGAAACAAATAAACAAATGTCTTTACCTGAAGCTTGCGTGGAATTATGATCAATATTATGGGTCGTGATGATTAAGGCCCTGATGATCTTATAAATTTAGAATAGACTCTTGACTGATGAATACAGAATCATTAGTACACTAATCATATCAAACAAAAGGCAATTTACAAGAGACAGTCCTGGGGGGGGGGGTAACTGATATTTGCACCCAAATAACTACCCCACAAAATTCCCTAAATACCCACAACAAGAACACCTAAAGCAAAACTTGTAAATGGAACGTCGTTTCTTACTAAAATACTAAACAAAATGCTTGAAAAACTACTGAAAACCCTTTTTTTATCTTTTTTTTTTTGCTTGTCACTTTGACAAAACCACTAAAATTAGTTTTTGGTCGACCAAAACAAAAAAATTTCCTCCAAAAGGTCCACTTTTGAAAAATCCGCACCCCCTTTGAAAAAATCCTGGCTACGGGCCTGCCGCAGGTTCCGAATGTGGCCCTTAATAGATAAATGTGAGACCTAAAATTGGCAAAAATGAATACCCCTATCAGAGACCATACGTAAATGTAATGAAATAATAATTAATAGTTCAAATCATACGTAAAATGTAACGGTCACCATTTGAACACTTTAAAGAAATGTTTTTTAAGTAAATTGAAGCACTTTCATTGACAATTCAAGGAACCATTTTCATTCATATAACCATTCTTTCTTAGTTTGATAGCCAATCAGAGACTTAAGGTGGTTCTAACGGCTACGGTGTCCTGCACAGAATTTGTTCAAAAATTCACAGAATGTGCAGAATGATGAAAAACACTTGTATTCCAAATTTTGATTTTTTTTCCGTCAAAGCGTTTTTGAGTTACGCTATTTTTTATTTTCCAATTTCCCATAGACTTTGTACATGGCGAATTTGGCCACCATGAAAATTGCACAAAATTTGGCAAATTTCTGAAAAAAATACTATTTACAAAATAAATTTTTTATGTGGCAGTGGTTCACAAAAGAAACTATTTATTGTTTCTTTGAATGGCAAACTGATCACAGATTGTCATAAATTTTGATTGAAAGAAATATCTTTCATTGTTTACGAATGCGAGACTTCTAATGTTTCTACTTCTCAAAGTTTATTGCTTTAATTTCTAGAAACACTGAATAGCCAGATTTCTCAGAATTTTCATTCATACTTCCCATGCTTCAATTTTAACAAACAAGGTGTCAAATGAAAGCTTATCAAATTTGCAACAATCTCTCGTTGGCTTTTAAAATTAAAGTGTTTCTAGAACATTTTATAGGTGTTTGAAAATATGCATAAATTTAGGAGCTAAAAAATCATTTTTCTTGATAATAAAACACTTTCTGGCAAAAAGCCCGTGAGAGAATTTAGCTATTGTGATCCTACACCAGCCCCTAAAATTTGAATGTCATAGCATATTCCCTCTTGACATGAAAATTCAAAAACTCTGATTTTTTAGGGAATTTTCAAAAAATAAAGAAAAACATAAGAAATTGGCCAAATATTATAAAACTTATTAAATGTTACCATTGAAGGGTTTTGTTTCCCTTTCCCAAAAACTATTCACTTTATACCTAATTTTCTGACATATGTAAATAGCCGTTCAAGCTACTTTAAAAGACACATTTGATACGAGACTTGGAGAGTACCCGGTCAATTTTGATACCCTATACTGCAAATCTCGAGACCTGTCTAGGTCTCGCCCTTTTAGTAATGCGGGTGGTTACCCGGTCAGAATACTCAGCTAGCAGACCAATAGACGTAAGTTCTCGCAGTAAAGTTCTACATAATGAAATATAAGTAGGTCAGTTTCAGAAAATATGAATGTCTAGACACTTGAAGTAGAAATTGTCCACAAAAAAAAAAGAATTTTTGAGGCCACAGAGA
>JXSR01S068957.1:0-12143 GCA_000969725.1 Ophiothrix spiculata
CACATCTTAGTTATATTATGGGACTTTTTTTACCTTAAACACACATGCTGGGTGATACTCGTATTATTATTGATATTATTGAATTTTGTTTAGATATCCAACAGATTGTGTTCCCTCTTTCAAGTTGTAAAGATGAGGCGTGTTTATGTTATTCCCTTAGAGTATAAAGGTTTCTAAACCATTTATGAGATAACTGATAATATTGTGATTTGCTAAAGATGAAGTGTGTATTATAGTTGGAAATTTATTAGTCACACCACCCTTGTGTAAACTAAATTGATAAAATACAGAAAATATTTCAATATTTAACGCGTTTCAAATGAATCAAAGTAACCCAATATATGTTGACTTACTTTCGAATTAACACTGTTGTTTTCAATATAAATTGATTGAAATTTTATCTTATTTTTGATGTTAGCAATTTAATAAATCAACTAAATAACACATTTGATAACAACTTTTATGGTAATTGTAAGAGCAGTAATAACTATCTCGGAAACTGCAGTAAATTTTGATTTAATGTTTTCACACACAATGTTATTATAATACATTATGACGATGAAAATAACGACGATGACGACAACGATGACGACAATGACGACGTCGTCGACGGTAATGATGATGATGATGATGATGACAACGACACAGACGACGGTGATGATGATGATGATGATATTGATGATGATGTTGATGATGATGACAATGGCGATGTTGATGATGATGATGATGATGATGACGACGACGACAAAGGCGAAGATGATGATGATGATGATGATAATGAAGACAATAGCGATGGCGATGACGATGACGAAAAAAATTAAGAAAAAGAAGAAAGAATATTTGATCAAACGCTTCATCATAAAAAAACCACAAATCCGATTATACGACATTATTCAACTATTCAGCTCAGCAGAAAACATGGAGTGGCACTTTCAATTTTAGTTTGCTACGCTTTTGCAGCTTCTTATCCAACGAGTTACTTCACTTCTCTTTTGCTTCTTACTTTTTTCCATCGACCCAAACTCCTTCTCAATAACACGTCTGATGTTTTTTTGACATCACTGATCTCCTATTTCGCGCATTTTCATCGATTCAAATTCTCATTTGCTCAATTCTCTGTCTTTCTTCAGCTCATTTCCGTTTTCTTTAAGGCTATCGCATTCGGAACATACTCTCACTGGGTTTCTATTTCTGCATGCATAATGATTAATGCGAATATAACGATGTTACAAGAGGAAAAGTCAGGAAAACCAAGGCGGGCTTTTAAGCGAAACTTGGCAGTGTTATTCAGCGTGACTTTATCGCTGTTACTGTGTCTCATCAATGATACAGTACAGGCATACAGGGTAAAATTCTCAACTATTCCCGCTCTCTTAAAAGGTATCATCACTAAACATGCATACAGAAAGTATAGATCAGTTTATCTCTAATGGGGTCACTAAAGGGGGTTGTGTTGTTCAACACGTCTTGCGTGAAATCTGACTCGACTTGTAATGTTATTTTGTCGCATTTTGTTTTTTACACAGAAACAATTTGGGTGTTTTGTTGCAGGTTATGTTTTTAAATAGCAACAACTAGTTGATGGTTACCATTCAGGATGCAAAAGGCACGCGCTGATATTTTGTTGCATATAGTGGATGAGAATTTAATTGGTGTCAACTTTCAACTTCGATAAAGGACCTTCTGTAGTGGTTTGTCAAATCTGTTTGTAATATCATTTGTTGAAAATGATTACTGAAGACACCATGTTCACTGTCATGTGTTTTGCTATATGAGTCCCATCATATACTAAATGTATTCTTTTGAGCGAGAAGATGCTTATTTGGTTTAAAACTTGACTTGAAAAAATGACCTTCGTTTTCTTACAAATTGAAATTTTTACCCAGCTTTGGAAACAGAAAAAATCTGAAATTTGAGAAAGCAGTTCAAAGACAATGCTTCTGGATTCTTAAAAGTAAAATACAACTAATTTAGAATTTACCAAAGGAAATTTTATACTTTCTAAGAAAGGGGAAATAATATTTGGGACAAAATCTGTCATCACGATAGTAAAAATTAGCTTCTAGAAAAATATTTGGGACAAAATCTGCCATCACCATAGTGAAAATCAGCTTCTAGAATATACTTTTGAATTTACTCATCAGCTGCTGAGTTACAAGGAAAAAAATGGTTGTTGATATTGAAGGGTTGACATCGTATGATCGATACACGATGATCCCTTGAATACAGGGGTCGAACTCGGGCCGCAATGATTGGGATGAACTTATTGTTATGTACCACAACTCGAATTCCCTCAGATTTACATAGTTATTCCTATTGGCTTTAGATGTTCAAGTATTACAGTCATTTGTTATCATTTACGTTGCACTCTATACCACGATTCTACTAGAAATTCAAAACTTTATTGCATATAATTTCCTGCGTAAATCGAGACAAATAGAAGACTTTTATCTCTGATCTGATGGGTTCTCTTTGATAAACAATCTCAAAACAATGACAATTAAATTCTGGTGTAGCATCGCAATCCACCGTCGAAATGTCACGCTCTGTCCTTCCGATTCTGCCTTCGGGATTTGCCGCCAAATCCACCCTGTTTCCCGCTCTAATGTTATTCGCTAATTTTGATTGATTTCTCATGCTATTTATTTTCACATTTTACATATCGTGTACCATACGTTCACTAGTACGAATGCGTTGGTTTTCGTGCTTGGATTTCATCACGTAATATATAGACAGGAAGTTTATTAAAGTCAGCTAATAACCAATCTTTCGACCCACATTTTACGAAGCGTTTAATTGTGACATTTCATATTGCTGCCTGTTTCTAGACATTCTCAAGGGAAAAGATGGCAATAAAAGAATAAAATATGTTTGTTTTGCGTGGCTTCACACCTCAATTTCATTTAATTTTATCCGATTATCTGGAGTCACTTTGAGCGGTAAAATCCCCTTGGTATCAGAAATGCCGTTTAGAACTTACATGACTTAGATTCAATTGTGTACTGTTGGGATCTATCGCTGAAGCAAAGATGTTTCTTCGATTTTGGTCAAAGTTTAATTGATTTAAATTGTTTATCTACTTTTATGACGTTTGAGCTTTTTTGTAAAGTAAGAGGATCTTGTTTAAACAAGAGTTTCGATGCACGGATACTCTTTAAATATTACGAATGACTTATGGAATTAAGTATCTTGAACATTTACTTTGCAAGGATTTTAATACCAATGACTTCGACGGTAACGAGTGATGATGATGTTGATGACAAAAGTGATGACTTATGAAAATGATAATGATGATGCAAGTCAGTCATCAATAACAAGAAGGAGAAGAGGAGGAAAAAGAGAAGAAGCAGGAAAATGAGCAAGAGGAGCAGGAAGAGGAGATGATGGAGGAAGAGGAGGAGTATGGACATATGTTGTGGTGTGACGAAGGTAGTGAAAACGGAAGAAAGTGGTAGAAGAGATGTGACAAAATGTGGTGATTGTGGTAAAAGACTGAAAGAACAAGAAATAAAGAATAATAATGTGAATTAAGTTGAACCCATTTTAATCTTTTACTTTCTTGAGCCGTATCTGGTATCACTCTTTCTCTTTTAATTACAGCATTTTAATGTTTGTGTGGAGTATAAATATATGTTCATTACATTTGATCATATTGATGATATATACATATTCCGTAGCATTGTTTATATTGGTAGCATAGTGCCGTTCTTGAAAAAAATAATAATGGAATATTGCCAATGAATTGGAACATTTTGGCAAAAAGACACATCTGACTCATTTATCTGTGATTGTTTTAGTGTTTTGTTTAATAGAAAAAAGGAGGAGTAGATAAACACATGACATCACCACATTCAAAATTATAAGTTAATAAATCTCTATGAATAAACATTTCAGTATTATATACTCGCAATAGTTTCGGCCGCATGAAAATGCAATCATATCGCATGAAACTATTTTGTTACCGTATTCCTCGCGGAATATCACTCCCTATTCGACAAAAGATGAAACACACTTTGATATTTCTGAAAACAGACCAACAGCTCACGGGATAGTCCGCCGATACGTGAGCGCAATTGAATGGAAAATGTATACGCTCATAGAAGTAGCGCTTTCTTTTTATCTCCATCTAATAGGGGTATTTTGTCAATCTTGTACATCTTCCCCGTTTTCCTTTGTGCTCAATACAAATACACTTCCCAATAAACTTAAAGTTTCATTTACCATTGACACGTTGTGATTACTTAAAGAGAACATGTTTTTCTTTTCGCTTAAGCAAGGAAACAATATTGAGTTAGAAGGCGTTAGAATAAACTGTGCGCAGAATAATAAGCCTGTGTATTCGGCGGACGGATTCAATTAAAGAATGGAAAACAGCGCGCTCACTTGTAACCATGTTGATTTTTAGCGCGGCACTCAACTCTTTTGCATCGATTTTATCACTGTATAGTGGATTTAGCTCTTCATTTGGTTAGCATTATCAGATAAGAGAAAGTTTGCTCGGAAATCGGATCTTACTTGGCTAATTGCAGGCTAATGTCTGTAGCTGTATGCACGCATGCCTTGAATGTGATATTGCCAAATACTTCAGACTGCTTAGACAGTGTCTTATAAAGGTAACGATTGTCGTTAATTACCCTCTTCTTGTGTTTTTTGACCGACACAGAAATAGAGTGCGACCAAGTTAAGGCAAAACCTTGAAGATGATTCGGACTTAATTAGGATGTCCATTATCTCCGTTTGGTTTTTTTTGTGCAATCACTTTTGCCTCTTAAAGCTTTGAGTGTTGTTGGTACATCCACGTTGACCCTCCTCTTTGAGCACTTGGTCAGCTTGAATTATTTTCATCGGTTTTGAATGTATGAAGCTGTGTGTAGACATTTTACGATAATGATTTCATAGGAAGGAAGCAATTCGTAAGACTTATATGCATCTTGGAGATGAAATCACATCTTACGACTCGTTACCCTGATATGGTAAAGCTTACTAACTTCAGATACATCGTTTTACCTTATGGCAGTTGTATCTCTGTATATTCTTATCAATCATAATACCGATGTAACATTTTTACAAAACTACCTCATTTTAAATATATGTGACCGGCCAGCCCGTATGAGCAGTAAATGCCAGAAACTTTATTTTGCGCTACAGGTGAAAATACATGTCAAGGTCGTAATTTGCCGAAGTTGATTTTTTGACTGATTCACAACTCTAGTGCTTACTACAAAATACCAGCAAAGTTTCATTTCAAGAAAATGATAGGAAATGTGAAATAATTTGGCATATTCTTAAGACGATCAACAGAAAATATAGGGCTTAATAATCTTTCAACGCGTATATCTCAGTTATATGTTTTACTCCCTGACAACCTTTGACTGACCATAACTAGACTTCTGGAAATCGTGTGAAGTTCATTAAGGTGTCATTTTAAACCTCAAAGCATGGTCTTTGCACATAATCAAAAAAGTAAAAATGACAATAGCTGGCATTTACTGCTGTTTTGGGATGGACGGTCACATATTTTCCATCAATGATAAGAGTATGTACTGATCAAGAGACAGGTTTACCTTATGAGGGTTGTGTTAGATCTGATTGCGTCTTACGAGAACACATATTTTACAATTGATTAGTTCAATCCTATAGCAAATTGCCTCATTAAAGACAAAGGTTTCCGTTTACAAAATCGTAATATACAGGGAAATATCGAATATACCTTACATCACAAAAGGGACATGTGATCCCATGGGATTAATTAGGGATAGCCTATTTTGTTTAAAAAACATTAAATCTCTGTATTTTGCTTTGGTAAATAACACGATCTTATTGTATTCAAAACCTCAAGTAGCAGAATGATGACTTGAGTGAAAAGAATCAATTATGGTTTCACGAATCAGTTACTAAAATAATTGTTAGTTATGCATTACGATACACTCGAACCAAACCAATGTGCCATTTCCTCATTAACATATTATGGCCATCCATTTTCAATTATTTTTAGATAATTTTCAGTAAAAAGCGTTATATTGTGAACGCTTCTTGTCAGTTATGTAGCAAACCCCCTTCTTAGGATCTGAAATGTCGTGTATATAAATGCAGGTAATAATTAAATTGCAGTGGCTAGAAGGAGAGCATGAATATGACGTCACTGATATATCGGGAGTAAAAATAAAATCATAAGCTTTATTAGGGTTAGGTTTGGGGGTAGGGTTAGTGAGTTAGGGTCGGGTCCCGGGTTACTGAGTTAGGGTCGAGTCCCCGGTTACTGAGTTAGGGTGGGTCGGGTCCCATGTTTCTGAGTTAGGGTTAGGGTAGGGTTGGGGCATGTTTAGGGTCAGGGTTAAAGTCGGGTCATCATTAGTGAGTTAGGGTCGGGTCCCCGGTTACTGAGATAGGCTCGGGTCCTCGTTTAGTGAGTAAGGGTTGGATCCCCGGTTACTGAGTTAGGGTCGGGGCCCAGTCAGTGATTGGCTAAATACGAAAATGTCACCCATCCTGGCAGCTGGTCCCGTGGCCAAGTGGTTAAGGCACTGGACTCGTAATCTTGATACTACCGCTGGCTTGGGTTCGAGCCCGGCATGGTGCTCTTTCTCAAATGTTTAAAATCTTCTTGAAATTTAAAAAAAGTTCATGCAACATTCGGTAACGTTTGTGACATCTAAAATTTCTCTGATGTGTTAGCGAATCTATTATCTCAATTTATAGATTACAGATACAGTAATAGGCAACATATAAACAAATAATGTCATAAAAGTGGTAGGAAATTCTACCGCCGGGATTTTTTAAAAATGCATTGTTTTGTTAAACGTTTATGGCATTTTGGTGTAACGTTTTAGTAACGTTTGTGACATTTTGTAAAACGTCAACATTTCAGCCTGGTAAATACTTCCTAAGTACCAGGTAACGAACGTATGACCATAATGATTGAAAAAACTGATTATATGGGCAAATTAAAAAGCTGATGTTTTTTTTATTGAAGTTAAAAAAACTTCTTTTCCGGGATTAGCCTAATGTCGTATTTGAGAATATGAAAAAAAAACACCATTACTGAAAATCCATATGTTTCGCCTTGCACGTCGAGGTCTCATCTTATTTTAATAAATCTTAAAAATCATCATACCGAGCTGTATTTTTTTCTCGGAAAATAATTAATTTTGGTCTGACGCTAAAATATCTTGCGTGGAAACTCACCAATCACGTGGTAGTAAAAGCGCTTGTGCCGCTTCCCTACCACGGATATCATACTAAGGGAATATATAAAAGAAATATTAAATTAAGTATTTCGATGAAAATGTCAAGTTTGACATTCATTTTCGGAAATAAATCTTATCGGTATAATCTCAAATTTTAATATGATCGAGTTGAGTTGGCGATAGACCAACGCATATTTGCAAGCACCGTAGAGTGTTTCTATTTTTTGCAAATAAATACAGGCAGATGGTACGTTACGCCCAAACGCATCAATATCAGTTGAATTAAAAAACAAACATATGTTATACCCAATGATAACCAAGTCATCCCGAACATGTATGTTTGTTTAATATGCTACGCAAGTGGTCCATATGGATAAATTGAAATCACATTCTATATGATATTTTTAGTGTAACATATCCCCATATTTGCATTGCATAGAGTTCGAGTAGCTTTAAACGTGATAATAATGTGTTATACGTATAAATTTGATCATGGTGATATTTATAAGACGAAAAATTAATTTAAATCTTAGGTATAACAAGTGTTTAATCGCACATCTTTGACATTGAGTTTTGATTAATTCTACTTAATTAACACTTATCTTGAAATTAATAAAGGAGATTGTTTTTGTTATTATAGGCGGTGTGGAATTCAATGAATATAGCACAATGATTCATGTAAGATTTACTTAGTTCAGAGTTAACGGCTAATTGAAAATTGAGGAGTTGTAACTAATAACTCATATAGATGCATTAATGAAACAGCTATTCATCATGCCTGTTCATAATCTTGCCTCGTTGTAAGTTGTACCGTCACATATTTTTTTTTCAATAGGTTCATGCCGATTCAAAAATTAATTGGTTGGAAATATTTCAACAAGGCCGTTAAAATGTTCAAGGTTTGCTGTATTTTCATCATTTTGCAGTGAAAATTAAATACGGTATGGAGTAAACATGGTAAAGGGACCTTTAAAGGGACCTTTCTACAATATACAAAATGTAAGAAATATCCGTAATTTTTACGTTGTCCGTAATCCAAGTTCAACCGTAATTGTTGTTTAAAATTTTACACAAGATGTTTAAAATTTTGCACAACCGAAATAACAGATATTGCAAGAATCATTACTGTCAGACTAGGGTTGAAATTAGAATGGTAAATGGGGTAACACACATTGTGTATGGTAAAATTCCTACCAGGTTGTTAAAATTACATCTCATTTTGATACCATGTACTGTTTAAACAAATAATCTTTAAAATACAGTATACTTATTACCAAAATCAGTAAAATACGATATTTAAACTGGCAATTGGAATAATACGGTATTTAAAGTGGCAATTTTGATGAATACCAATTGACAATTTAAATACCGTGTTTTGACTCATTTATCTTTGATTTTTGCTGCTAAGTTACCGTATCATTACAGATTCGCATAGATGGTATCAAAATGATTAATTTTCACAAATCACAAGACGCTTTACCAAAACAATGGATGTTACACCATATATCACTCTAATCTTAACCCTAGTGCCACTGACTCTCATACAAAATAAAAACAAGAAATACTGTTTAAATACAGCATTACCTTTATTGTTTAACAACTTCCAGACTTTCATACTTTACATGTATGTACGTATGCCCTTTCTCAAGACAAAAGTAAAATCAAAAACATTGGTTTTGTCCATAGCGAATACCGGTATAGGCCTATGTAGTTTTGAATCATGCTAAATTACCTGTTTATTTCCCATGAATCCAACTTTTGCTGATATCAAACGCGTATTTTCATATACAACATTTAGTGGCAATCTAGTCAAAAAATTTGTGAAATCTTGAAAACTCGCGGGTATCAACAACAACAATTTCAAGTTTTTTGTAGTCGGATAAGGAAAAAATATATATACTTTGCGGTGAATTAGTACATGGAAAAACAACTCTACAGTCCAAACTTGAAATAACATCATGCGCATTAAACCATTCTATTCAATTGGGCAATATGTACATTACGTTTAAAAATTTCAATTCGTACTTTTGATTTTTATAATGAAAATTATATAACAGAGACTAACTTTATTTAGAATATTCCGGGAGAATATTGATTTGTAATTTTAATGGTATCCTACAGACTCAATAGTTCTGTGCATAAACATTAACCCTATAAGATATTCAATGTCATATTTTTAATAAAAAAAATTCAAAATTAATAATAAGATCACAAAGTAATGCCATTTGAAGCGGTTGTCGACCTCTGCTAGTACATAAATGAACCCGCATCACAAGATGTTCAATTCCCATGAAAAAATGGAATAAGACGAAATAATTATTAATATTTACTGCAAATGGTGTTAAATATTATATAAATCCATATTGTCTCCCTTTATCTGACGCTTTAGTGGTCCTTTCTAATAGATATCACATATCAGACGTATCCTAACATTATGTAAACAAACTATGAAAATCAATAATGACCCTTATACATAAACCAAAGGAAGACAAAATGGACATATCGGTAAGGGTCATTAATACCCACACACCCACGTCCTACTTAAGTAATCATTTATCAAATTCTAAAATTTGCATATCGGACATCGTCTGTAACAAAAAAGAGGCGCGAAAAGGGAAAGGAAGATTTTATTAGCAAAATGGTGTCAAATGCCATGTGGGAAATAGTGGTCGGTTTCTGCACGATTAGTGAGGGGATTGACCGAAATTAATAATCGAAAGTTCAATATCTTTGGGGAAGTAATACCTTTAGGAGTGTGTGTGTGTTAGGTAATGGGATCTTGGGTTATATTTACTTAAAATTTGAGCGTAATTATCAGGTTGATAATTGCTTAAACGGTGGTTATCGTACGATTGAAGCATGTGACGTGTTGCTTGCCAGCTACCACAGGGGCAAATTTTTGCAAGATAGTTTTAGAATTCGGTGTCGCTTATCGTATAAAATGCGTCAAAGCGTCCAAGTCTTACTCCTTCTGCAATAAAAAGCTCGGGAGCAGATCTCATTCGGATAATTTTCGTAAAAGCTTGTCTCAAGAAAGTTCCATTTCTTTTGCTCATTACTATCGTTGCAACCACAACGGCAAAGAATGTCGTAAAACTATTTACCTATAAATTGCACACTTGAAAGCATTGACGCCATCTTGATGTTACGACAGAAATTTGCAATCCAGCTGAAGTGCGCCTTTTCTGAACATTGATTGAGATTTATCTGTACATGTTGTTGTGATTTGTAGAAAATTCTTGCAACAAACCAGAGTTTACCTAACGAATATCCGAACCGCGATCATTTCTACCAGGTTTCAATTTAGGGACAAAGTAGAAATTACATTTCTCCTTATACATGGAGTGCGTGCACTTCTTATCAATTAAAAATCTTCCCTATTGTCTTGTTAAGCGGAAATATCGGACACCGTACGTCTTGCGCGAAGTGTGACACACAATGCACATAAAGAACGCTACTTTGTACTTCGTCTTTATATTAAGGGGGAGGGGGACAAAATCGGGCCAATGCGCCCTGGAACTACATACCAAACAATGGTTGAAGAACTACTATTGGTCAATCTTTTAGTAAAAAACAAAGGCAAGATTGGGGATGACAAGCCCTGTTTACTCCCTAGGACGTAACCGATACGTCGAAGTGCAACTTAACCCAAGCGACTTGAAGAATACTGTAACACGAGTCGGGTACATATGACAATTGACCCCGCAATGTGCTTCTTTTCTTTGACATGAATTTCTCAGCCCATAGCCGTTTTTATGGTCGTACTCAAGCAAGCTACTTATACCCAATCTTATGCAAATCTTAAGTAATTACGTAGTTTAGCCTTTCATTTTTGCCCCGGGATAGTGTAGCTGTTAGAAGATATTGAAACTGTGAGACGTAAGAAGTGACTGAATACCTCCGTTTTAATAGCGCTACGCATGTAAAGACAAGAACAGGATGCTCACGGTGGATTCCGCCGTGGTTTAAGTTGCAAGTTGGGCTGCCCCCAGAGTCAATGAAAATAAGGTTTTAGAGAAGGATATAATGTAATGTAAGCTTAACAGGAAAGATAGCATGGGAAGGGTGTGTGATATAGATGAAATGAAATTCATAAAATCCGGTAGAATATGATCAGCTTGATGCGAGCAATAAACTTGTATGGTTATATTTTGGTAGCATTGTAATAATAAAATGATAAGAGTGCAGTTACACCCCAGATGGGATCATAAATTGAAAAAGGGAACAATCTTAAGGTTGTTTAGTGATAACAATAATACTTCATCAAATTGCAATAGGCTCTAAGAGAAAAAGAATCGTAATAATTTATATGGGCATATGATATGAGTCATCATAAAATTTTTCATTTATATTCTTTTAAATTATTTGTTTCTTAACTCTTTAAATTAATAAGTGAACAGCTCGACTGAACATTTATTGAATTTTATGACAGAGTAGTATAGATTACAATCAAAATATTTACAATGCGAATCATTCTTCGAATAAAATATTTTGAACTTAAAAGTTCATAGAAAAGGTAAAATATTAAATTAAACCTTCATGAATTGTACTAATACTATATTATTATAAACATGGTTAAACATGGTTCCCTTTAGGGTCTTATGCACACAAAAATGTCGGACCTGATACATCTGTATGCACAAAAGTGTTGGACTTAATACACCTTTATGCACAAAGGTGTCGGACTTGATAGACCTGAATGCACAAAAGAGTCGGACCTGATAGACCCGAATGCACAAAGGTGTCGGACTTGATAGACCTGAATGCACAAAAGTGTCAGACCTGATAGACTTGTATGCACAAAGGTGTCGGAAATGATTATGGTATAAGAGGTAACTTGCTGAGTTAATTATGGTATAAGAGGTAACTTGCTGAGTTGGATTAAAAGTTTTCTTTTAGAAAGAAAACAGCGTGTTGTTTTCCGTGGTTCTTATTCTGAATGGGCTCCACTTACGT
>JXSR01S068958.1:16409-31644 GCA_000969725.1 Ophiothrix spiculata
GGGGGGGGGGGGGGGGGAATTTACTTTTGTGGTCACAAGTTGAAATGACATGCCCTGAATACATGTTTTGTTTTTTGACTGAAGGACTGAAACATCCCAGGGATTCATTTTAAGCCAAACTATGGGGATTTGCATGTTTCTTTCTGGATCATTTTCCAGAGCATTTCCCTTTTACCTTCCTTACATTTTGTGGACCATCCTTTTCTTGCATTAGTTATGTTGTGGTTTTGACACCTTAATTTTGGCTTTTTTGGTACCCATGATTTGCGTTTACTGTGGTTATGTGCGTATCATGCCAGACCACGAAAATACCCTAATTATGCATTTTAGTGGCATGTTACATACAAGTACCCGTCCCCATGCACTAGGAAAAGAGGTAACCAGACAGAGCTGGACAAGAAACAGAGCAGGTTATTTGCAGGGGGGGGGGGGGGGGGGGGGGTTAGGACGTGACGTCATCAGATTTTGAAACTCCCATTCTAAAAACTTTAATTTTAACTAAAGCTCAAAAATTTCATTTAATGCCCTTACTTAGTGTATAAAAATATGCAGATTTCAAAATGGATGTAAGAGGTTTTGGAAACAAGCTCTTCATATGTTAATGCGCCTTGCCTTGTGCGAGTACAATGAGGTGCCTTTTCCTTGCTAAGTTGCTTGCCCAGCCGAAATTGGCGCAACTGAAAAATCCTTAGCGGAAACACTGCTGCCGTCCCATAGGATTTACACGGCAGTGAAATCAAAATGGCGGTGAGTACCGGTTCCCCCTTTTTTTTAAATTCCTTGATTTGCACACTCCCTTCTAAAAAGACATTTCTTGTTGAGTAATTTTGTGTACAAGTGTAGACAACATAACAGTAGTCTAGATCACCCCAAATTTGTCCATAGAAAGTTGTCAATGATTTGACGTATAAGTAGGCCTATAGTTTCTCAGTAAGACAATGTATTTATTTTTAGCATGATGATATCAGGGTACTATTGAAATGAGTCTTTATCTTGGTATCAAAGGATATGACATGGCTAAAGTATGGCTAGCTAGCTGTACACGATTTTCATGCACTTTCCATGCACTCTTCTGGGGGGGGGGGGGCGTTATTAGGGATTAAAAAAAAATAATTTGGTATTCTACACTCACACTTGACTTGAACTTGAAATAGGGTTTAAGGGGCCTATAGCCTGTTCAAGAAAGTGTCCCTTCTTTTCAAGTTTGCCACTGCGAAGAGGGGGGGGGGGGGGGGCGCTAACTTAGCACCTCTCTAGCTTCAAGTTGGCTAAATAGGTCAACGGTGTGAAGAAAGGGCCTAAATCTCTTGCTCCACACTCCAAGCATTTTATTTATAAGGGTGCTACATGTATCAGGCCCTATGAGTAAATTTATTTCCAATCAAGGAAAAAAAAAACTTTCCAAATTCTGTTTATTTTAAACAGGATTTGCCAATATATGAACTGAACTGAACTGTGAAAATTCTACAAATTATCTCTGTCTCTCCCACACTCCCATCCCCCTCCCCCTGTTAAGTTTAAATTGACGTCCATTTGCCCATTTGTGAACAAATTTGGCACCGAGCCACATGAACGTCACATGTAAACAACATTACATCAGCCCAGTACACACCCCCGCCAAGTCCTTCCTGAATCATCCAATCACAACCACAGAAAAGGCCGACGCCCATTTGCTTTGTTTACATCCATTTACTTTTATTAATCTATGCATCCACACTATTCAACGCGTAGCAGGATGTACGGTACATGCACAGAATCCAGTTTGCACTGGATGTATGTCACATGCACATTTGTGGTGCTGCGTTGCCAATCAGCTGATCGTGTCTGTGACAACAAAAGCCGGTTTATGCCAGTACAGTGAAAAATAACTGCGACATACATTCATGACTCTGTAAATTTCATCATACGAAGTTTGGAATCCTGCGGGATATGACGAAAGCAGAATCCGTCTCAGACCTTGAGTGTACACATATTTATTGAAATTTTGGTAGCCAAAGCAAAGCAGTTATTTATCAGTCTTCGCTCGTCAAAACAACGATTTGCATCTCTGTAGACTGTACATCACAATATCAACATCAACAATGGCATCATCAAAACTTGATTCAACGAATGGCATCGCCTCAATGAAATCCAGATCTGTATGGCTTTGTGCATTTGCAAATATTAGCAATTTATTTGCGTTGACATTTATATCAGTCTATTTAACTTTTGGACATTATGTGAGTGCTGAATTCTGTGTTTATTTATGTACATCGTTCCTGTTTGTTGCTGTAAGTGGTGTGGTCTTGTTGAGGAAGAAGCAAATTGCAAGAAGTCGACTTGATGCGTTTATGGAACCAGTCAGAAAAGGAGTGATAGCTCACCGTGGTGGTGCATGTGAAGGACCCGAAAACACCGTGATGTCTTTGAGAGAGGTAAAACAATTTTTTATTATCATGATGATTATTTAAGATGTGCTCATGTGTTATTATTCAAAGTTTTAATGTCATAGTCCATGCAAAATCATAATGCATCTGTCATCTCATGTGGATTGATGTAAGTGCGCTAGCACTGTTATCATGGTCTGAGATAAGTGTTTGTGTTTAGTGTATTTTTTTTTTTGTCATGACATTGTCTGTTTAGGCTGTAATAATTTAATAATTATGATCTGTTATTCTTGTAAACCAACGTATTGTTAAGGCCTTAACGACTTGATTTCCGGTGCAGCGTAACTTTTTCAGCGCTATAAAATGATGCAATTCATTATTTTAGACACATTTCATTTCCCACTCATTGCAAACGCAAAACCCCTTTTACAATTTTTGCCATAAGTCAAGCCATAAAATCAACCTTCTATTTTTCTGAGCAGACACTGGACTTGTTTTGTATTTTGAAACATTTCCTTTAATTTGGCTTTGCAGTAAGTTCATTATCAAATTGAACAAGTGTTTTACCAACTTTGCTTATTAAATGCGCCCTTTTAAAAATGCAAAATTGCGCTGTTTCCCATCTTTGAGAAAAGGTTAACTGATCATTGCTGTTGTAGAAAACAATAGCTGTTGTAAAATGATTAATCCTTATTCCTGAAGTATCAAACTTTTGAAGATCAAAGGCAGATTAATTGATTAGTATATTGTTTATGACATATATTATTATGGGATTAGATGACCATTTCCTGTCATTTTTATGATACAATTGCAAAAAATCATCAAAGGTATTATGATTTAACCTTTGTGGAACAAGACAGAAACCAGTGAGCTTTATAATGTTAGTCCATTGTAATGAAATTGTAGCTGGAACCATCACGGGTTTTATGGATCCAGATTGCAACTCCCGGTCCTGAACGATATTATTACAACAACAACATAAAATATTGCGTCTCCAAAATACACAGAAAATGGTCATTTGTCACTTTACTGTGCATGTTTCATATTTATTTTGCACATTTAAAATTAACCACTAGAAGCTATTATGATTTATATTTTTTATTTTTTGATTCCTAACACACTATCTATTTAGTTTAGAGATACAAGTTTTCTATTTTACAAATCCGAATGCAATTTATTGCAAATTTCCCTGAAGCAGCAAATTGTTCAACAGAAGAAAACAAACCATTGAATTTTGAGGCAAAATTTGTTGTATTTGTTTTTGGTGACCTTACTTTCTCTGAAAAAATTAAAGATTTAATTTTTTATTAGTAAGCAGACCATTAAGAGTCAATAAATTATTATGATAGAGCTACACAAACAGTTTCCCCCAAAATAATAAATTCTATTCCTACATGTTTCCGGAAACAATTTCTATTGTTTGGTTGAACAGGTCAAAAAAGAAAAAAAATGAATCTAGTTTTGACAGACTACATGTAAGCCTTTCAGTTTTTACTATAGGTCTGATTTTATTTGGTCTGCTGGAAAATGTCCAGGATTGATTTCCATGGTTTGTTGCAATTGAATGGAAAACTTGTGTCTCAACACACTGCTTAAAATTGAGTAATCTCTCGCAGGTAACATAATTCTTTTTTTAAGCGGGTGCCGGGCGATTTTTAACCCTATGGTTCCTGACTTTTTACACCTAGTGGGACAGAAAATTTGAGACCCAAGCAAGGAAAGTTTTGCGTACTACATGACATGTGACAAAATCAAGTGAGATGGGTTTAAACTAGCTTGCTTATTTGGAAGTCTGACAGTGCTAGCTTGCACCAACACAATATTAGTTGAACATTTTACTGACAAGAATTCAATCTTTTCCATTTCAGCTATTTCCTTTGCAGATACATAAAACCAAATGTTTCAAATGGTAATTGAATTTTTAAAAGGTAAGTTGTGAAATAGGTTTTTCTCGACACTTGACTGGTACTTGCTGTCCAGAGGCCGGGCGCTAATGGTTAGGAGTTGATAGGTGGCGGGATCGTCTAGGCCTGAAATCAAAGCAGAAGGAAGGAAGTTGTGGATGTGGTGTTCATTTCTTCCCCTTCTATTTTTTAAAATTGCAGCTAGTTAATGGGATAGGACTGAATGCATGGTAGAATTGATGGAACCAGTTCACTCTACTCTTGCTGTTGCTAGACGAACTGGATCCTGGATGAGCTCATGTTAACGCGACAAGATGTGATACAGCTATTTACACCGTCTGAAGGCTCTTTTGAGAGCCATCATCTTTTTTTAGTGGTAGCATTCTGAATGATTGTAAATTCATATTAACTAGAATTTATATTTCATTCAGCAGGAATTAGAAACATGATTTACTCCCATAGTTTAGTTTTACACTTGAAATGGAAGTTAAATCCAAAGAGGGCTTTTGACAAAGTGCGACTTCCAGAGAAGAACTGAAGTAGAAGTGAAGAACTAGGATGAACCTGCCGGAAAGATGAAAAAGACGGCAGATCAGACCAGATGGAAGTTGGAAGAACCAGTGGACTGTCCATTTGGTCAATGCCTGTGACTGCTGAATTGACAGACTCACACTTTAGAAATGACAAAATACTTATTGAAGAGGAAATAGGGGACAAATTTTTCTTTTTTGTCAGGGGAAAAGAGTTAAATAAATGAAACTTTACCATTTCCATGCTATTTTTGTTTTCCAGGCCAAGAAAAATGGTGCTTCATCAGTTGAGATTGATCTTGCGTTGACCAAGGATGGTGTTGCGGTCCTTCTTCACGACAGCACAGTGGACAGAACTACAGATGGGAGTGGAGAAATCAAGGACATCGCCTTTGAAGAGGCCAGGAAACTTAATGCTGCTGCAAAATTCCCTGGGTAAGTGGTTTTGAGGTTGATTGCGCACTTCAAGGGCTTGGTGTCACAAGGCTATCTTTAATGTATAATGATTATTTTGGAACTTGCAAGTACCACCAGATTTTGTAACGGATTCCGTAACTTTTCACATTTCTAGCTTCGAAAAGGGAAGAGTAAAAAAACACTTGGTTTTACCAGGATTCGAACCGCGGACCTCACATTTCTGCAATTGATACCCATATTGTCCCTAACACTTGCTATTTTAATTCTGTCTTTACAGTTCCAACAACAACTTTGAGCAGATCCCAACTGTGGAAGAAGCCGTGATCCTCTGCCAAGATCTTGACATGAACATCTTCTTTGATGTCAAAGACTTCTCACAAGAGGTATGTTGTGGGTTAACTTTTATGTAAGGCTGTAGGTTCCTGGGTAATTCAGATTGTCAAAGTTTTAAAAAAGAAATGCTTATGACTATATACCGTACCATATAAATTTGTGAAAAAAGAATGTGTATATGATAAGGTTCCTGTGGTACTATATAATATATGCTCAAGTGATATTTTGGGATAAGAGCTCAAATTATGCATGTGACTCATGTCATCAATTTGAATTACGGTATTTACCCACAAAATAAAGCAGTTTTAATTTGAAAAGAAATACTGAGATGGTTAAAACAGACTTTCAGCACTAGGTGAAAATTCACATACCTTGAAACATGTAACACGTATCCTCATCAGAAGAAATCCTGTGATGTTGTGAGGATTCTTGACCTCCTATTGGTGGCGCTAATCAGTAGAGACCATTATTATAAGGAGGAAAAGAAAAGAAATGTTATGTAATTGCTGCAAGCTGTACAAACACAATTTCATGGTTCAATTTTAGGTCCAGTTCATCATCCTTTGCTTACTTTCAAAAAATATGTCATTTTTGACATAATTTATATATGCTGTTTCAGATCAATAAAATCCAATTTTCTTGTGTTACAGATGACTGACTTCCTTGTTAAACTTTACCAAAAGTATCCACATCTCTACAGTACAGCTATGGTGTGCTCTTTCTATCCACAAGTCATTTATGGGGTAAGTAGCACATTTAAGCAACATATGAATAATATATGTTGTTGGGCGAAGCAATATGTGCCAAGAGTCATATCAGAGACTGCTGCGTTTTGTCTTGGTATGACTCTTGATATTTCTGTCATATGAAGCTGAACCCATTTTAAGTTTATCATACCATTAAGTCAAATTTAATTCTATACGTTTTAATTGATTTTACTACAATATGTTACGTCTAATTTCAACAAAACAATTTTTGATTAGTTTCATTTAACATACTACCACACATCCCTAATAATTCAAAATGCATCATTCCTGATCTCGACGTGCTGTTAAGTATGATACCAAATATATCGGATTGCTGTTTTTTTTTTTTAAATATTTTCATATTTTTTTTAGATCGTGGTCTCAATTATGTTAGTAACAAACAAGAATATGATCATGAAATTAGATATAGATATTAACAACTTTGGGCCCAGCATCTTTTAAGAAAGCACTTTTATACAGCCCCTGATAATGTCAAATGTGTATCGTTGCTTTTAGTCATCTGAAATAAACCTTTTCATTCTGGGCGGGATCAAATCCCATCTTGCGTGAACAACAAACCAATCAAATCGATCATCAAGTAACGCAACAACAGAACTGTAAAATCACGCGAGCTCATGAGTATCGTGTGGTGTGATCTTGAACCTCGGCGCACAAGATGTGTAAAAGTGAAAAGGTTTTCTTCACGCGACTATAGTGTTAAGTTGTAAAGATGTACTTTAACCTCATGTACAGTATGCTGATGTTCAACTGAATAATGAAATCCTTGTATGTATTGTCCACAGGTTCGCCACAAAGATGATCAGATTCTGACAGCCCTGACAAGTCAGCCAGATTTCATCAGATCTGTGACTGAAGAACCACCACTGCTAAGAAGTCTTCTCATCTCTCTGTTTGATTTCACTCTGGTCTGGTCCATCTATAACTGGCTCTGGTTCTTCCTGGGAAATTCAGCTGTACTGCTTCAAGATGCAACGGTTTCACAGTAAGTTCCTATTCTGTCAGAGCATTAAGTTTAGTAAATAAATTTAAAAAAAATTGTGTTCCTGCCTTCTTTTTTAAAGAAATTTTAATCTTGAAATGTTGAGTTTTCTGTACCTGAAATATCCTACCCAATTTGTCACACATTGAGTTGATGTATTCAGGGAAGCATGTTTTCAAATTTCATATTTGAAGGTCCTGTAGTTCAAACAATGTTCTTCGTAATTTTGTGATATACACTATCAAAACAAAATGAGGAGTACTTTAAATGGAAATATCAAAAGTATAGGCTTGATTGACTAGACATCTGTGAAAAGGATCTTCATATAGAATTTCAAGATGTTTGGATTTATTAAAGGCTTCCTTGGTGATGACAACTTTCAAATGTACATCTGCAAAACTGTCATTCTATTTGGCTCTAAATTTGATGAGTAAACAAGCTTTTCAATGATGTTGATAACTCAATTTTGGGTGTCAATAAATTGCGGGATGCGGTGTGCGGGGTGAATAATTTTGAAGTTGCGGGGTGACTAATTTGCGGGGTGCGGGGTGACTAATTTGCGGGGTGATTTTTTTGCGGGGTGATTCCTTTTTGCGGGGTGACTTTTTAATTGTCTTTATTAAATTAGTAGATTAAACAGAATTGCATGGTGTGCTAATTCAATGCACACTTATCGCATGATTTACTTCATCATGGGGTAATATATACAAGGGAAATTGTGCGCCATCAAAGTAATCAAATATATATAAAAAATCAATGGAGCATTTACTATTTTACAATTACAAGCACAATAATTGAGCTTTCCCTATACTTTTTGGGGTAAATTGGATGATTTGCAGCAAACTAAGTTCTTACTAGTATTCATGAAGGCCTGCTAAGAACCCTGCAACTAGCTGCCTGAGTTAGCTGAATGGTCACGTAAATTTGCTTGGGTGTATTTGGGTGGGATGGTTAGTCAATTTAAATAACAAAAGACTTGCAAGGTACAACTACATTGTACAAGAAGCTATTCCACACATGCTGCTGAAAGAAATGACTGGAGAGAAAATATGGTGTGGTATATAGAAGGAGTAGAGAATATGCAGTAATTTATATTTGATTGCCTTGATCAATTTTGTATGTGACTGTCCGACCACGGAGCAAGTAGAGTAAAGTTTCTTGCCCAAGGAAACAAGGAGACCTCACAATCTCTGTATTACGAGACCAGTGCTCTAACCGTTTGGCCACGCTCCCCTAGCAAAGTAAGATTTGAGCTGTGTGTCATTTAAAACCATTAAAGATAGCAATAAAAATAAAACAAGAGTAAATCACCCCACAAAAAAATTATCCGACAAGTCAGTCACCCCGCACCCCGCAAAATAATCACCCCGCAAATTAAGTCACCCCGCACCCCGCAAATAAGTCACCCCGCAAATAAGTCACCCCGCACCCCGCAAATTAGTCACCCCGCACCCCGCAAATTAGTCACCCCGCAACCCGCACCCCGCACAAAATGCGCACCCCTCAATTTTGATTTTTGCCCTAAAGTTGTATCATTCGCTGCAGCTGGTCACATTTATTCACCTTTAATAAGTTTATTTGGGGCCCTTATATTGTCATTTAATTTAACCCACTTTATTGTTATTCTTAATTCCAGAGATGTGGTAAACTACTGGTCTGAGCGCAATGTTGATGTCATCACATGGACTGTGAACACAGAAGAAGGGAAAACATATTTCAACAAAAACTTGTCTGTTCCCGTTATTACTGACATTGTCAAGTCTTCATAGTTCATATTAAAAGCTAATTATGCATTGGACATCAAATTTAAATTATAATTGGACATTTGTTAAAACAAATTTTTTTCGACTTGCATTTAAATTTTTTTAACTTAAAAATACCTAGTTTTAAAGTTTGATATCGGAACAATTTAACTTACAATTGCATGTATCATTTCTACTTGGCAAAATTTTCTTTGAATTTCATTATGGAGATAATTAATTGGTTTCATGCCTTATGCTGCATATAAAATTGTTATGATAAAGTGCAATATTCAGTTTTCTTAATTTTTTGAACCTGTCAGTATTCTTGCTTGCTCGCTTTGTATCGTGTCCCAGCTTCACATATTGTGAAGAAATAAGACATGTTTACACTGGGTGCACTTTTTTTACTTGTACTCACTCATTTGGTTGGTTATAAGATTAGTGAGAAGGATTTGGTATTTTTTAGAAAAAGGGTGTAGCCAGTGGTGTAGCCGAGATACACTTTTATATGTTTGCATGAAGTGGCAAGAATTAAAAGGGTTTTTGTTTTGTTTTTTTGATTATTTTTTTTCTATTTATTGAGCATTCCATGTCACCTTAAATGAAATTTTGACCAAAGAAGAGACATGTCAGGCCTGTTAAATATTCAATTTTTGTTGTAATTCTAATTTTTTTAGAATCTGTCAATACATGGATTTTTTATTTAAAAAAAAAAGACAGCAAATTTCTGATTTATAAAGTGGAAAATATGATTTATTAAAACATAAATGAGTAGATTATGGTACCTGTTAATGGCTGATGCTGCAGTAATTTTATTAAGCATTTCCCGTATCCCCATATGATTGAGCTTCTCAGGAAGCCACTTGACCAGCAATGCCATGTACGCACATTTCAAAACCTTTTTGATTCTTCTAAAATATCCTTTCACAGGCCTGACATGTTAAAATAGTGTAAATTATGTGACCTGTATAAATGTAAATATAAAAAAGTTGCTTCTGTGAAGTCGCTTATATCATGGAAGAAATAGATACAAAGGAACTACAAAAACATGGTGCTTTGTTCCTGTTGAAAAATCATCTGCTACTTTTGAATTGCAATATTGTTAGTCAAGAAACCTAAATTATGGTAATTGTTTTTGATATGGTTGCTTTGCAATTCAAAGTAGTAGACCCCCTCGAAAATGTGTGCAATTTGTGCACAGTATCCAATTCAGATCCTGAGATTCAGAAGTGTTTTAAAAATAAATATGGTTCCCAAATGTGTGGAAATTTAGAACAAAAACCGGCAGACAGTCCACAATTTTATTTTGGGGTATATATAATAAGGTTTTAACAACAACAACAAATGGCTTTATAAAATTTTATGATATTCCATTATTTTTGTGTGTGTGTGCATAAAAAGTAAAAGCGCAGTATTTCTATCTGTTGATTGATTCAATCCATCGAGTTCAAAGCACTGTCATTCACTAAATTGATTGAAATTGATAGTTTCGGACAAATGATGATATCTGATTGTAATGAATTAAAGTTCAAAATGCAGATACAAAACAAGCTAAACTGTATCAACATCATAAATTGTGGTTAGCAAGATTCTTTGCAGATATTTTCAAAATTTTTCAACCAAATTGTATTTTGGTAACAACCTGTTCACACCAAATAGCTGGATTACAATTCTGTTGGCCTTGGGTAACCCAGCCCAACCCAACGTCAATGGTAAATATGTCATTTATTTTATGACTTTTAATTGACTGTGTGTCTGTGCTTTAATGGTTTGCGTTATAATCACCACATCCAACATTTAGTTGTTTTTCTTTTAAATTAAATTCCTGAAAGCAGAAATTTGTAGTTCCTTGATGTATCTTTTCTATGTTATTGCCAGTAAATACTTAATGGGCCATTATTGCCCCTTGAAACTTGAGAAACAAGTTACTCTGACATAACAGTGTATCCTCATTTAAAGAGGACAAAATCTGTTTTATAAGTGGAATTCATGTTTTAATAGTAAAAAGCATAATAAATTATTTCATTAAAGAATGTTGTCAGATTTTTTTTGATTGCCTCATCCAAATATTAATCAAGGAGAGATTCAGTGTGTGTGCGTGTACCAGACCTGTAAGAATGGACAATTTGGGAATATCCATGCTGGTAAATTTTGTGATTCGGAGGGAAAAACAAAGGGGAATGCTGGGGAAATGTCCCAAGGGAAATAATGCCCAACTAAAAAAAAATGGTGTGTGGCAGTCTGATTTCCCACATAGTGTTTTGTCTGGACGTCAGAAACTACATGAGACCTGACAAATCCTATAGACCAGGGATTTTCAACTAAGTGCGCCAAATTTGCCACTTCGACAAAGAAGTATGATAGGAAAACACTGAGAAATGGGCAAGTTCTAAAGGCGCTTTCCCGTATTTTTTTTTAAAATTTTTGTGACACTTTGTTATAATAGTTAAGAACCCCTGCTCTAGACCATTCCTATAAGTGACTTGTATCAAATTACAGCATTTGTCTCCCTGCACATGCCTAGATCTCAAGTAGCTAGGCTTGATTAAATTGATCATGAACAATGATGCATGCCCCAATAAAGTAACATATCTTAAGTGCAGTGTGACAAGTGCCATTTTTTGATTTGACAAGTTGCATATTTTTTGACTTCTGAGTGATATCAGCACTCACAACGAAGCCAAACATGACATCAAGTGATGCACTGTGAACTCCGTATATATATATGCATGTCAGTTACAGGATGCATCGTGTGATGCCATAGTTGGCCTCGTTATGATTGCTGATATCCCTTGGCGGCAAAAAATGGGCCAGTTATAGGAATGGTCTATTCTAATTATAGATTTCCCTATTTTCATCCCCTGGTTTATATTATACAAATACAACATGGTATTGAGGGATGTAGTGAAAATTACTGATCCCGAGTTGTTGGATGTAGGTGACTACTTCCTGACGCAAAGCGGAGGGAAGTAGTCACATGCATCCAACGACAGATCAGGGATTGTCAATACTTCTCAAAATAAACCATGTTGTATTTGTTTTACTATACCTCATAAATATTTCACTGAATATAAGCAAAACCAAAAATCACCTAAGATGTATACTGTTCTGGGTCACCGTATGAATTTCCAACCGAGGGGTGCAGTAGTAGGGGTGCGATAGTTTTTCAATTTTTTCCCTGCATGGGCGTTACGCGCAATCGGGGAAGTAGGCAAAATGCAGTCACACGCATCAGGTTGAACTGTCCAATTATATTTCATGGTTGCCTAATGAATATTTATGAGGTATACTAAAAGGTTTTATATACCAATTTAAGCCAGTCGATAGTCTTAAAGGGGTATTGGACAAGTTCAGCATCATCCCCCCACTTTTCCCCAAACATTTTGAGATTTTTGCATCATTTGAAGTATTAGCTGTAATAATGACAGCATGCAAAGTTTCATTGTCAAATTCAAACCCTATATATCGAAATATTTAGATATTCTATGATTTTTAATTATCGTTGTCGACAGGGGAGGCAGGGGGGGCAGACTGCCCCCCCGGACAACTAAAATGGGGACGGAAAAGCAAAAAAATGGGGACGAGAAGAAGGGAAGGAGAGAAGGAAAGGGGACAGGGAAGGGGAAAGGGGAGAGAAGAAAAGGGACAGGAGGGAAAGAAGGGAAAAGGGGGAAAAGGAAGGGATAGGGAGAGAAAAAGGAGAGGGAGAGAAAAGAAAGAGGGGAAGGAAGAAGGGAAAGAAAGAGTAAGACACTGCGGAGGGAAAAAAAGAGACAGAAAAAGGGGAACAGGTATCGACACCCATAGGCGGCGGAAGCGGGGGGGGGGCTTGGAATACGCCCCAGAAATTTCACGAAGGAGGACGGACCCCCTCAATAAATAAAGAAGAAAATAAGAAAATTGAAATTTTCCCTTTGTTTTGATCATTTAAAAGTGAAAAATCAAAAAAAATTGCGCGCTACGCGCGAATTTTCAGTAAACAATTGCAATTTTTAGCTGAAAATAGACGATTCAACTTTGTTATATTGAGTTTAGACAGTTCTCTCAAACAAAAAAGATGACTTACTTTTATATTTCATCCTGCATCCGCAGGATTTCATCAGAAAGTTGAGATGAGCGGCAAACTTATTTGGGGACGATTCAACTAATTTTTTTTCGCGCTACGCGCGCATTTACAAAATATAATAATTTTCCTCCGACCATTTTAGCTACCATTTTTTTTTGGATAAAAAAGAAATTAGCTGCCCCCCCCCCTAAAATTTTAGCCTCCCGTCGCCACTGAGGACTCCGATGTTTTGGGGACGATGCCGACCTTTGCCCCCTCAGACTAAAATCCTGGTTACGCGCCTGTACAAAAGTATATAGGAAAAGCATTGAAAAGGGTCTTAATTTGGCCCTCCAAGATGTATTTTTGAATTGTCGTTTCACCTTAATGGCCCGCCAACAAATTTAATTGAGAACCCCTGGGTTACTCGATCCAGATAGATATTAACTTGGCTCGGGTCAAGAAGTTCGCCTCGTCCTTTCTCTGTTCGGGCGAGTTAGGGACTAAATTGATTATGTCCCTTACTATTGCTCTCTCATAACAACATTGGTTACTAAGTATATAAAACAAATATTGACTGCTTTTTCATTCTGGCAATAGTCAACACTATTTCCCCTCGGTGATCTTGAGACTATATCATACATGTACTATTTCCCTTGATTTGGTCTATTACTAGTGAGTTAGAGTCGGGTCCCGGGGGCACTCCCTAAAAATATGTGACGGGGATGTGCTGCCACATTGACCCAAATTTTCAAACTGATCCTCTCACCAAATGACCCCTTTTAATTTTTTTTACAGGTTGCTCTCACTGAATGACCCCATCAACATGCTATGTCACCTAAAACCACGTAGGTTTTCAAGTCCCAGCTCTCACTGAATGACCCCCATTTTCCGAAGAAAACTTTCTCACTGAATGATCCTTGTTTTCATAAATACATTTTTCTCAAACCATAGATCCTCAAACGCTCTCGCCGAATGACCCCCATTTTCCGAAGAAAATGCTCTCACTGAATGTCCCTTAAAGGAGCATGGTCCGATTGCTTCAACTTTTTTTTCAATTTTTTTTTTAGATTTTGGTACCAAAATGTTGCTCATATTTTTCTCATAACCAGTGGCGTAGCCAGGGGTGGGCAAGGTGGGCGAAATGCCCACCTCGGAAATTTTTTGGAGACATTTTGAAGACCTGGGAGAAAAATAAAAGGGGCAGGAAATTGCCGTTTTTCCATAAAATTACGACAATTAAAGCTGAAAATTGCTAAAAATTATGTTGAAAACTTCATAAAGCACAATATTCGGCAGTTTTTCTTGAAAAATCCAGCCGAGTCGGGCCCTTGGAACCCCTGTAAAGTCGCTCGATAAAATCCATTGGAGAAATCTTGGGTGGTTTGCCCACCCCTGGAGAAAGGCCTGGCTACGCCACTGCTAATAACCCGTGTGAAATTTCACGGCTGAGTTATGTTCCATTTTGAAGATATGTATGAAAATGTGTCTAATTATGGTAACCATAATTAATTTCATACAGTAACGTATAGGCGACTCTGAAATACAAAATTGCCCATGACCGATTCATCTGAAATTTAAAAGTTAGACTTCTTTAGTGGTCATCTTTCATTAATTATTTCATGGTTTTTATAGTTGTTCAAACACCTCACTGGAAGACCGCAAGTTTTGCTATATGAATTTAGCACCCCACTTAATGAACCCCTTTTTCAATGCAATGAGATCCTCACCAAAAGACCCCCTATTTTTTACTATCCTCACCGAATGACCCCCGCTTTTGAGACCTCCTCACCGAAAGATCCCATTTTTTCTTTTTATCCTGTCACCGAAAGACCCCCCTTTCTGAGGTCCGTGCCGGCCCTGTCACTTTCAAATTCGAGTGCCCCCGGGTCCCCGGTTAGTGAGTTACCGGGGTTGGGTCCCCATTTAGTGAGTTAGGGTCGGGTCCCCGGTTAGTAAGCAGTGGCGGCACCAGCTTCTCATTTCAGGGGGGGGGAGGGGCAAACCTGCAACAAATTTAGGTCTAAAATGTAATGCGCGCGTAGCGCGCGAATTTTTTTGGAAAAAATTGTTTATTTTGGCTAAGAAACGCCTATTTTTGACTAAAATAATGATATTTTATAGTGAAAAACGCGCGAAGCGCGCAATTTTT
>JXSR01S068958.1:41157-60715 GCA_000969725.1 Ophiothrix spiculata
AGATGATATTTAGGTATGGAATGCCAAAAAGTATTAAATCAATGTTGTAATTGCATAAGGTACCATATATGCCAAAATTGGACATTTTCATTGCATGGTGTACCCGATACAACAATTTAAAACTATACTTTCGCATTCGATTATATTACTGTAAGACGGACCTATAAAGGTGTTTTTCAGCCAAAAGAGGGACCTTTTGAAATTAAATAAGAAAAGGAGCGTAGCAATTTTTTTCTGTTCACAGTAACTATAAATATTTCCTAAGGAAATGTAATGTAGCTATATACAAGCACCCCTTAACCCCCTGCAGGGGGTCACAGCAGAGGGGTCAGGGGGTCAGAAATGATTTTTTTTAGGTATGGGTGCTAAAAAATATTAAATCATATACATATTAGGGGGCCTATAATATATATGGTCGCATGTCATAAGGTGGTCCTAAAATGTGTTACCGGTACATGGTAAATTTGGTCAAAAAAACCATTTTCACATATGTTGTAGGTATTGTTGCCCTCTTTCAAGAAAACCAACTTTTAAGTCCAACATCATTATAATTTTTGCATAATTAGCTAATTAGTAGTTAATCACCCTATAGACAGCAATGTAAATCTTAAACTTCAAACACGTTTTACCCAAAATAGACATTTTTTACACAAACAAGTGGCAATTCACTATGGTACAAGGTATCAAGTTCATTTTTTCAGGATATGTTCTTGACATGCTATTAGTTACTTTGATACATTAAACTTAAATCAGTCTTATGTTGGTCTTGGTGTTAATTACCGTCAATTAATTAGCATATTTTCAGTGTCGTCAAAGTCAAAAATTATAATTTTAGCTGATACGATATCTGAAAATAAGCAAACAAGGTTACATAAATTTGTATCTGAATGATCAAAAACAATGCAACTGTTAATAAACTGGTAATTAATTTCCTTACCCTATTATACACACATAGTGCCATATCATCATATGGCACGATTAGGTGTATTTTTCATTAAAATGGGTGTATTTTGCATTAAAATACACATTTAGAACTATTTCATATCATGTTATCTTAATTTTTGGACATTTCTAGCTTGTATTTGTCTCAAATAACATACAACAGATTTAACTTTAATATCACCTATATTTTTCTGAACACATGTCAAAATATGGTTCTAAACCCCAATTTTTGAGCCTATTTTAAATCAAATTTTGCTTCAAATATTTACACAAAAAAGGCCGTAACTTTTAAAAGTAAAAGTATAGAACCTACTCAAACTACACTTTTATCAAATAATTCTGAAAGTGTTAGCATTAATATGAGCCGTAATTAAGCCTATTAGGACAAAGGGTTGCAAAGATACAACAAATTCTAGATATATTTAACTCGAAAAATCAGTATTCCCTATACTTTACTATGTACCGCATCCGCCTGCTCCGCATCCGCCTGCTCCGTCACCCTGACTCTTCCAAGTTCAACCCATTGTCTTTTCAAGAGTAAAGAACCGATTAAAACCAAACTTTCACCATACAAACCTTGAAGTTTTAGCTTTGAAATGAGCTATAAATTAGCTTATTATGGCAAGGGGTTGTAAAGATACAGTATATTTTGTGAATGGCCGTCCGAAAAAATGTAACACCGGCACCTTTTTTGGGTACCCATCTCATGACATGCAACCACATAGAACATTCAACAGTCTGTTAACTATTTTTTGCATCTGTTGAATGTTCGTCAACAGATGGTGTTGTTCACGGTTATATAACAGTGCTATCATACTTGTCAGACATGCGCAATCGTGATTGTAGTAGTCAAATGGCGACTCCTCGAAGAATAAATTGCAAAGTTTGTAACAAAACATAGAGAAATCGGCGATCTTCCTGCAAGAGACATCGCATGTTTGATAAAGTTTGTGACTATTTTCGGAAGTAGATTTTGATATTTGATCATTTTTAAGGTCATTTAGCAACTTATGGCCGCCAGTGAAATGATTATTGGAATATTTTGGTAATGATAATTTGGCGACTCAACTTATGCACTGTTTTTCGGGTTTCGAGTAGGCAAATTTGGGACCCGGGACTCGAAAGCAAAACGGGACTCCAAAAAAAAACTGGACTCACTGCTAGGCTTAGTTGACATTCACTTAATTAATTTTTGTACTCTTAATCCTCTTTATATAATTAAGCATTTGCACAATTAATGTCATTTTACTATAGAAATAGTGTCTCAAGTGGTGCAAAATATGTAGAAATCCTCTGGCTTTGACCACAAGGGCACCTGGACCCCGGCCGATGTGTGCTTTTTTGCAGATTTGACACTAAAATGTGTTAAAATTATTGCCAAATATTGAGCCAAAATGCAGTCTCAAATTAGCATTTTTTTAAATGCTAAAAATCCCTAAAAGGTGTCAAATAGCCTATGCTTGGGGGACTTCGCCCCCTCGACTCCCACTGGGGCCTTGCCCCTGGACCCCACCAGCAGGCCCCTGGACATTAACACACAAACAATTTAACCACATAGGAAGAGATATATATGCGAACAATTGTTCCTTCACTGACCATGGTAGAAATCATGGCCGAGCGACCAACATCACAATTGACTGAGAGCCACTTCACTTACTCAGGAATTGCTTCTCATGAATCGGACCTTTCACACCATGCACCTAATATTACTCCGCATACTGAATATATACGGTAAAATCATAAAAATGATGTCATAATTGACCAATTAGCTGCTTCCGTCAAAAATTGGCGGTAATTTAAAGGTTAAAAAGACAAATAAATATTTGCATAAAGACTTTTGATCCAATACAAAAGAGGGCAGTAGGCCTATAACAAAAAATGAAAATAAAATCCTGAATAAAATCAGAGTAAAATCAAAAGTCTTGATTAACCATAACTCCCAAACGCTTAAAAACTATCTAAGTCAGAATACGTCATACAAAAATTTCCCGTTTCCCCTGGGATTTTAACCCTTGACCTCTCGCATCCCGTTCCAATGTCCAGCTATGGCGAGAATTTTCATAGGGGAATCGGGATACACCACCATCTTGTGTCGCTCATGGAGCAGAGTTATTGTACCTCCTTATATATTCAAGAGTTTGGCCCATTATCCTGGCAGATCGCGTAAATCTTCACTTGACGCATTTTGTTTCATGCGTAAACCATGTCTGCGCCTCAAGTAGCGTGTATTGGGACTTGCTCAGATCAAAGTACGCCAATTTTCACGCGAAGACTCTCGGAGTGAGGCACGCGGAGCTGTAAAATGCCGGAGGTACAATAACTCACCATCCATGAGCGACAATCCAAGATGGCTGCCATCCCATAGGATTTACACGGCGGTGAAATCAAAATGGCGCGAGTACCGATTCCCCGTTTTAAATTCCTTGGTTGTAGACAACACCCCATAGTAAGCTTACCCCATAGCTTTAAAATGGTACCACCCAGTGCAATGCCGTAAGTAATTACAATAACAAGATATAGACGTTTTTCAGAGCCAAGACATGTGTTTCAATGGTGTTGGTTGATAGTGAATGCAATCCATCACAAGCGCTATAAATATTGATACACACTCCCAGGACAGAGGGAATTTGAGTAATCATATGGAGAAATGAGGGGAGCGTGGCCAAGCGGTTAGAGCACGGGTCTCGTAATAAAGAGGTTATGGGTTTTGAGCCCCGGGCTGGGCGGTTTTCGTCTCCTTGTTTCCTTGGGCAAGAAACTTTACTTGCTCTGTGGTTCAGAGTCACGTAAAGCCGTTGGTCCCTTGTACGAATAGACTCCTTAATGGGGTATGCATGTCATGCAAGTACAGTGTATCATTGATTGATTGAAATCATGAAGTAATAATTAAGTCAAGTCTCAAAAAATAATTTTTCAGTTAATTTTGAGAAAATCTATGTCTATTTCAGGAACAAAAAATATAAATCCATCACGTCATCATGTTATCCAAGTTGAGCCAACGATTACTTCAGACAAGCTCACAGCGAGCAGCATTTATAGTCTCTAGAGGGCAGCAGACAGCAGCAGCTTCTACTTCAGGACTTTCACCAGAAGAGGTGTTTACCAGAGAAGATAAATATGGAGCCCATAACTATCACCCTCTTCCTGTGGCATTAAAGAAAGGAAAAGGTTTGATATAATCTTTAAAAGTTCAAATTATTCAAGGTGTAGTCCTCCGATCACATTCTCCCCCAGGGCTCAAATGGAAGAGAGTATGTTTTTCTGTAAATCCAAAATGTCTCCTTAAAATTCTGAATAGTTCTGTGATTTAGCAAAAAGTGTAAAGATAATTGATATTTCTTACACAGCAGCCTCATCTCCAGGGTTGCATAATTTATTTTGCCTTCGGAAGAGTAAACAAGAAGCAACCCAAGTGTAAAACAACACAAAATGCATTTCAGCAGAAGAATACAATAATGAGTTGAAGTAAATCATAAACATGTTAAAATAATTCCCTGGGGAATCAAATTTGGGTTTGATTGGTGTGTGTTTTCCAAGATTTCTGGAAAGAGGGGTTAGGGAACTGTAGTGACCCTTATGATGGTCATTGTTAACAATTATATCTCAGGTCAATATTAGTTCTGGAAGCAAAAAAATTGCTTGAAATTTCAAGAAAAAATGTAATTGTGAACTAAAAGCGATCTCAAAATAATGCTTGTGGACCAAGTCTTGGTTTGCTTGATATGGGGGTCTAGAGAGCCGCAGACAAGGTGTGAAAAGGGGATCTAACATCTTGAGGGCCGCACATACTCGCACCACCTTTCTGTGAACAGAGCCCTCGGAAATAATTTATTGCCTACTGCATGCTACCCTACATTTTAACCCTTTGAACCCTGGCCATTCCATGTGTATCTGTACCTCTGACCCGGACAAACCCGAAAGTTAAAAAACACAATATTATAACCCCTAAACTTACTTTGATTTTGAATTACCTTGCTCTACTTTTTCATTTTAGAGTAATCTGAATTGTTCCAATAACCAGCATTCACAAAAGAGTATTATTTATGTCGAACAACATACTTGACATTTTCGTTTTAGTCTATGGGCAAAGCCAAATTTGTTGAAAATTGTGATCAAATTTACGAAAATATAAGGAATTTTTCACCTCTGTCGAGTAAATAAGAGCAAAATGACCCATCAACCATGGGTTAAAAGCTTCATTGATGTCTTCTGATATAAATAAGACCATTGGAAATTGTACCTACCCATGCCTGTTGACAGATACATCAAGTTTCTAACACATGACCTGAGAGCCGGTTTCATGACCTGAAAGCCGGTAAACCGGCTCATCGGGTATACGGTACATGTACGTGTACGTGAGACAGTATACAGGCTCGTCAGGTTCAAAGGGTTAAATCTTGGGAACTGTCTCCTTTAAATATCCTTCCCTGAAGCTAAATTGATGCTCAAATGCAGTCTGTGCTCACCCTTGTAGAACAAGTGCCATGTACATCAAGCATAATATCTTTCTCAATATTCATTGTACATTTTCGCTACATGATCCTGTACTGTTTACAGATATGTTTAACATAAGAAATTACCTTAGAATAAAAATGTACAGGAACAGGAAGTAAGCACTGAAATATTGTCGTGTATGAAAAGCCTGCAAAAGGGAATCTAAAAATGATGGTGATTGGTAAATAGTATGAAGATAATGATTACATTTTTTTTTAAATTTTTACAGGTGTATTTGTGTGGGATGTTGAAGATAAGAGATACTATGATTTCTTGAGTGCTTACAGTGCTGTCAATCAAGGTCATTGCCACCCCAAGATCGTGCGAGCACTACAAGAACAGGCAGAAATTCTCCCATTGACATCGAGGGCGTTCTACAACAATGTCCTTGGCGCTTACGAAGAATATGCTACCAAATTATTTGGATACGACAAACTTCTTCCCATGAATACAGGTAAGGCTGGGCACTAGGATTTAGATGAAAGGTCAATCCCAAAAGTTGATAATTTTGCCATCGATGTTGTCCCATACTGCCACTGGTTAATGACGCAGGAAGTAGTTCTAAAGCTGTATTCCACTATTGACGGTTGTATTACAAGTTATGCAAGTTTTCGAGAACCTGGGTATCCAAAAGATAAATTTAATTTACTTTAGAAGTCAGTTTACAGGTAAAATGCCTTCAGCCTGGGGCGGAAAAATGGTCAGACTGGAAAGGGTTAAGGTATTGTAATGGAATAAATGTAATAAGGAGAATTGAAATAAGGGAAAGTGCTATAAGTACTAGAACTATTACCGTTCTCTGATCTTCCCTCCCAGTGACCTAATCTCCACGCCATAAGTTCCTACCCATGATTTCTATGTGCTTGCAGATGGATTAAATTAACGTGCTTTTTATAATTTTTGGTACACCAACCAAGTTTCACCGATTTGAAGTCAGAATGTATCAAATTCACCAACAAGCGACACCGATTTGCAAAAAACAGTTTATTTTAAAAACCTCTGTTGAATTCATTTCTTGCTTATTCCTGAACGACACAATGAGGGTACAACCACAAACACTATGAATACACACCACTAGTAGCCAGGATCAATAATGTGTGCCATAAAAAAAAATGCTAGTCAATTACATGATCATCGCTTGACACACAGATACACTGTACACTGAACATTCATCGTTCGCAAGTAGAGACGACACATCTTTGACTATAGATAGCGCTGTAACTGTTTCCCAGATGAGGTCATTTAGACATCTTTTTTTCCTAAGCTTGTATTCCTTATCATCGTGTATGTGTTGATACGCTGATTGAGAGTAACGACATGTCATTTGTCTGAAACTTAATTATGACAATCGATAAATTGATAAAATCACTAATTAATGTGACAAATTTTTAAAAATTCTATAAAGCGACTATAACAAAATGTGCAAGCAAGTTTGAATTGATTGTATTCAATGTCGGAAGTAGTCTGCAGTATGTGTGTCATGAGCCCTCATTTTCTAAACAAATTTTTAAGCATAATGCTGATGTAGAGGTCACACTTGCCACTAATTGTGTACAGTATGTAGTGTGTAAACCATGTATTGCTTCTGTTCAAACATGTAACAACATGTTATTAACATGTATCAACTGGGAGGGGGGTGGATATAAATTAGTTGATGTGCAGCCCTGGGGTGCAGCCATATATGGTTGCCATTTTGTTTTCCATAGGTTTACCAAAATGTCTCCCTCAAAATTTGATGTCTTTCCAGGTTAACTTTTTGGATGCAAATTAAAATCTTTCTTTGAACATCCTACCCAATCCAAACTTGATTTCCAACACCCTAGTCGTTTCAATATGTTTACATTCAATGAATGTTTCCTTATCATTATACTTTACCCACATCGATTGAATTTTAGACAAGGTGTGCATGTTTATAATATACTTTGAATTGATTGAATCATTGTAATTGGATAAGGTACCATATACACCAAAATCAGACATTTTGAATTATGACAATTATGAAGATACTTTCACATTCAATTATATAGGTAAGATGTGACCTTAAAACCAGACACCTTTTGAAATGCATTATAAAAAGAAATTTGGCAGTTTTTTCTCTTTACAATCAGTATCAATTTTTCCCAAGGGGATGCAGCTATATAAACTAGGGTCATAAGTTCCTACAGATGAATTACATTAATGTTTTTCTGATAATTTTTGGCCTCTGAATTCAATTCTGGCTAATTCCTGAATGACACACTGAAGGTACAACAAACACAATGGATACACACCTTGAGTAGCCGGAATCAATTATGCTAGGATTCGCTCCACAGCGCGGGCTATTCAATTCATCGTGATGGCACATGATAGCATTGACCTGTTGAATATCGTATGACAGTAACCCGTGGCTCTGTACTCATTTGATACTGATAATGGTCTCTGACTACATATCGATGAGATTTGGTTGCTGTACCAAAAATTATCAGAAAAACATTAATTTATTTCATCTGCAGGCATGAAGAAATCTTGGGTAAGAACTGATGACGCAGAGTTTATATACAGGGTGAATCTAAATAAGTATAAGTTAGTATTTAATCAGTGATTTTTATGACCAGTTCCTCTTATTATTTTACAAATCAATTTTCCTGTGGCAGATGCCTAATTTCATTAGCTTTCATTGAAAATTTATTGTTTTGAAATCGGACAATGCTTTCTAAAGTTGTAGTCGTTTTAGTGGAGGTACCTAATTTGAACGCGGAACAAACTACGCTATTCAGTTTACATACAAATTACAATCCATTAGCTGTTTACTGGTGACAAAGGCTGTTTCTCTTTAAATTGTTATGATATATATAATATATATGTACCCAGAAGTACAGAGAGTTGTGGGTTTAGATGTCTGATTTTCTCATCCTTTGTGTTTTTTCAGGTGTGGAAGGAGGTGAGACAGCATGCAAACTTGCCCGTAAATGGGCCTATCAAGTAAAAGGTGTCCCAAAGAACCAAGCCAAAACCATTTTTGCAGCCAATAATTTCTGGGGACGTACTCTTGCAGCTGTTTCAAGCTCCACAGACCCAGATAGTTATGAAGGTTATGGACCCTACATGCCAGGATTTGACATAATTCCATACAATGACTTACAAGCATTAGAGGTAGGTGATAAAACAGCGTATATCTCCTTACTGCATTTTCTTTCTTGTTTCTTTTTGTTCTGGGTGTTTCATCATCTATGGTTGGGATTTTTTTAGTGACCCATAAAAAGACTAATTAAAACCAAAGAAATCTTATATATTTTTTTCAATTGCCTTAGCCTTAGGGTGTGTTCACATATAAGAATTTGGTCATGACTATATTCTCGCTCTAGAGCCGCTCGCGAGCAAATTCCCAGTGTGAACACAATTATAGAAACTGTCTCGCTCATGACCAAAAGTGACGCGCCAATAGTTTTAACACGAAAGTCGCGTCCCAGTATGATTGCAACTGCTAAGTTGTCTCGCTCTAGAGCCAGTCATGACTAGTCATGACTATTATGTGTGAACACAGCCTTAGATTGTTCATTTTTACTGGTGTCAACTCATAAAGTTAAATGAATTCATTTCTCAATTCAGTCACTCATGGTATCCTTAGTATAAGATACAATTAGATGTTGATAAAAAGAGAGTGAGAAAACAAAATGTCAGATTTTTTAGCCTGACCGAGACCATATTTCTGTTTTGATATAATTTTTTTCGCACAAAATAATTAAAATAGTAAAACGGCCAACAAAAGAGATATTCTAGAATATCTTTCTAGAGAAGTTAAAGAAGTGTACTCATCATTGTGTTGCAATTGTCATAACTTTCTCTTTTTGATTTGATTTAGGCTGCTCTGCAAGATTCCAACGTGGCAGCATTCATGGTAGAACCCATACAGGGTGAAGCTGGTGTTATGGTTCCAGATGATGGTTATTTGAAAGGGGTGCGCGATTTATGTACCAAGCATAATGTAAGTAATGCACTTCTGTTCTAACAAAATTTTGTTAAATTTATACTATTTTGATAGAGGTACTTCTGAATAGTGTCTGACTGATCTACCCAAGATGAGAATCGCCTGATTAGTTTCAAAACTTCCGATTCCGATTCTCTTAGTGTACATTAAAGGACAATATACAGGGTGTATCAAAAAGAAGTTTACAGTGGTTAAAGTGCCTCCATTTCAAAAAGTACGATACATTCTCTAAATTTGTTTTTAATTATAAGTAAAATAGACCATTATCTTTCCATAACAGAAAAATTACATATGTGCGATAACCAGAATGAAAATTATGGTCAGTTTTGTAAATTGTAAATAAAACCGGTTGCGCAAAGTCAATAAAAATAATGACAGATCCTTGTGTTTTTCCCTTTAGAGAACTTTAACATTACCTGCATGTCAGATTAGGACTCTGTTAACAAAGTGCGACACATTTTGGTAATTAGTTTTAAACATTGATCAAAAGATGTTGATCAATTCGTTAATACCTTTGGCTTCAACTAGCCCTTAGGGAAGAGACCTTAGGACATCAAACCAAGGGATATTGGAAACCCATTACTGATGCCACGACAGTTGTGAATTTAAGTATCTAGGGAAGTTGTTTTCTTTAATGTGTGGACTGTGAAATAGCCTTGTAAATGAAGTGATAAAAATGGCAGACAATGGTCAAATACCCAAAGTTTATCCAAACTGTAATCACAAGGCAAAAATGGATAGTATTTAGCCTCCAAACGTCAGAAGTTATTTGTTTCGTCCTATTTGATCTTCTTTTTTATAAGCTAAAAGATGTTACCTTCAGTCAATCTTTGCACAGATGATTTTATTTACAATTTACAAAATTGACCATAATTTTCGTTTCGGTTGTTGTACAACTGTAATTTTTTATGTTATGGAAAGATAATGGTCTCTAATACTTATAAGTAAAAACAAATTTAGAGAATGTATCATACTTTTTGAAATGGAGTCACTTTAATCACTGTAAACTTCTTTTTGACACACCCTGTATATTAACACAAATCCCTCAATCATTTACATATCATGTGGTTGTCATGGGCATAGTTCATTCAAATTAAATTAAATTCAAATTAACGAAATATGTAATGTTTAAATATTCTAATGTTGCCTGTTGATTTGGGTAAGTCTGGTTGGTATTAAAAGGTGCAATTACCTTGATTTTTGCACTTTTCCTAGGGTTCGTTGAATCGGTTTGTGAGATTGGCAGAATATAGATTTGTCCTTAATTCTGATTTAGATCTGATAAGCTTAAAATCAGTCTGATTCCGATACATCCAATCAGACACGTCAGACACTATTTCTGTTAGCTAACCACCCAAATATGACCTTTTCTGCTGATTCTGTTATTAAATGTGGAATGTGATTGTTCCATTTTGTGTGCATTTCAGGTTTTGTGGATAGCAGATGAAGTTCAAACTGGACTGTGTAGGACTGGCAAGAGATTAGCTGTGGACCATGAGAATGTGAGGCCAGATATTCTCATACTTGGCAAAGCATTATCTGGAGGAATATACCCAGTAAGTATGCCAACCTGTTGCCAGGAAAGGTAAGGTTGGTGTCAACCTATCATTTTTGGAAAAGTTTTTGCCCTGTAACTCACCAAAGAAACATTAAATTCATATGAAGGTACACATTTCTAGATGTGGAGTGACATGCGGAACATGATGGTGATATTGATTTTTAACAGAAGTCTACAATTTTAGCAAGGCTTTCTAGAATTTTTGGGTGCCAAAAATGCATATTTTGGCCCTAAGGCTAAAATTGTAATTTTTGGTCAAAACTCAACATCACCATTATGTTCAGCAAGTAATTCTGCTTCGAGAGATGTATACTTTCATAGGATTTATTCTTTCTTTACTGAGTTACAGAGCACAACTTTTTCCAAAAAATGACACCAACCTTAACAAGGGGAATTTTTTGTATCATCTAAATAATACCCACATAGGTTTAGAATGGAGATACCAGATTTCATATTGCAATGCAACGAGAAGAATCCCTGTTTTTTCCCTAGACTTTTAATTGACTTGTAAAATTTCGATAACCTTACCCTACAATTTATCCAAAACAATATCGCTCAAAATTTCTTAAATCTATTGCTAAACCTAACCAAAACCCCATATCTAACCTATATAACTTACCTTGGAACCAAATTTTTACCACATATTACGAGAAAAAAAATTTTAGTCAGGGAAAAAACAGGGATTCTTCTTATTGCCTGTGCAATGGCATCATCAGCCATGAAGTTCAAATTGATGGTATTCTTGTTTACACGGTTCCCACCAAAATCAACTCCGAATGCTAATAAAAATTTACGCCAATGATACACCAACCTGCACTTAAAGCATGTGTACGTGTTTTCAATAACATGACAAGATGATCATATATTGGCGAATCCTGAGTACCCCTAATTTGATCTCCATGCCGGAATTAAAATGGCGGGTCCATGATCTCTGCTCTAAATCTATGGTATGTACAAAAGAGGTTTAAGAGTTAGACCAGGTTTAAAGTTAGACCTGGTTTAAGTGAAATTTGGAATCACTGTAAAATGCATTTTTCATAAATAAAAGTGTCATATGTTTGTGTTTTTTGTAAATTCTGTATTTGAATCTGTAGTATTAGCTAGCTATTGCAGCAGAATAGTGCCAGAAAATACCCTTTTATGAGAGCAATGGTTTCCACTAAAACCAGGTCGAACTTTTTTAGTTTTAATGTTTAAACCTTGTTTGTTTACATGGGTTATAGGGATTACTTTAGTTACATGGGTAATAGGGATTACTTTAGATATACTTGACTTTAGGTTGTCAAAATTATGGGTTGGTCAGCAATTCCATATACTTTTTCTGATTTTCATGGTAATTGAACACAATGGTCCCTGGGTAAGGACACCCTTATATGAGTGGTTTTTTCTAGGGGGAAAGTGATACCTGTGATCTTCTTTTTGACGAACCAGCAGTCCCATTTTGACCGCTGTATTAATGGTATTATGGGGAAGTGGGCTCTTCCCTTGCTTAGCACTACAATTGGGCTCACATGTTTGGTTTACTGGCAACAGAGGCACGAAGTGGCCTCACCTTCAGCTCGGCTGTCAGTGGCTTTATAGATCAGTGTTCTATATGGAGATTAAGTGGATTTATTAAGTTAGTGAACAATATAGGCGAGGGTTGCAAGTGCGACTACCCTCGCTTTGCACCAATGAGTCCCAAGTTCGATTCAGGGTCCCGATGCTGTATATGCATTTGGTTTTCAGTCCATACTAGGTTCTGCAGGTTTTAAAACTGCCACCAGATTTGTCCATCATGACAATGATGACATAGTCTGTCCCCACCCAGGCTATAGGAAGCTGCAAAAATTGTAAATGTTAAGCTGGTTTCAGCCTAGCCTGTCGTGCTGTCGCACGACCATACGACAGGCAGAATTTCAAAGTGCACAAACTCGACCGTGTCGCATCTGCTTGCCGCACGACAAGCCGATATATCGATTACCCTGTCGTGGTGGTAGCTACAACACGATATTTTGATTTGGAATAAATTCAACTTTTCTTGCGACAGACCATTGCGGCAATATGCAAATGTGTCGTGCCACAGTGCGACAACTCAAAATTGCAAATGTTTTGTCGTGTGCCGCAACGACAGCTAGTCTGAAACCACCTTTACAATCTAAGTAGCGATAATAATATTATAAGAAGAGCAAGAATGACCATCATATTACTTGTTGTCCATGCAGGTTAATTTGAGATAACGTTGTCAAGTTATTGGACCTCCAGCCTCTTCGTATTGGATGTCAGTGTATCTAGGTCTGCGCAAGTCATAATAGATGTGATCGGTGTTTATGCATACCACAAAGAACGCCAGATATTATATACTATTTCTGCTCAGTTGGTACACTGTAGAGCAGCTCACGACTGGAGTAGTCATGACTAATATGTGTAAACACAGCCTTAGATTGTTAGCTGCAACCTCGGTGATTGGACCTGTACTCAAACCAGGTTTTGGGCTTGCACCAATTCGACCAATTTTGACAAAATTGCAGAGGTGCTTATGCCAAAATCATGAACTGAGGCTGAAAATGGACTAAATAAGAGCCTTAGCAGGAACACTGCTCACAACATAGCTGGCATGTCATTGAGCAAAAGTAGACAACTGCAGTCACTGTTGTTCAGTCATATTCAGCCCCATTTAATCATTTCATAATTGATACACTTGTGGAACTTAATACACCTACTACCAAGAAAAAATACAGGAAAGAGCTTAAATAGCTGCATGATTAATGTCAGTTGATGGGAAGTGGGAGGATCTAACTTTAAGTTTGTAATAATAATGTATGATCCAGACCAGCTCAAAACTCAGAACCCGTTTTCAGGAAAAGGGTTGAGCAATTTGGTCAAACTGAATACCCACTTATATGATTTTACAAAATTTTACTTATATTTTGGGGTTTTTTAGGGGGGGGGGGAGTGGTCAAAAAAATTCACATGTTTACCAATTTTAGTACAAAATCCACCCATTTTAAGGAGCACACCTCATTTTATCTTGCATATGTGAGATAATTGAGTTTATGATAATAAATGGTAACGTAGAAATATTACCAGCATAAAAAAACATAGGTGACTGTGCAATTCCACCCAATATAATTGCCACTTCTCAAAAACCAGATGTTCTTATTTATTGGCCAAGAGACAAGCGGTTGTTATCTTTTGAGTTACCCGTGCCATTTGAGCCAAATAGCAAAACCCACAAATGTAAGTTATGCGGTGCAAGTCACTTATTACTTTTTTTTTTGATATGATTTCTCACTGGTTGATGTTAAGATCTGTAATAAGGACTAATAACACTGACACCCAACTCAGATAAACATGCTTGTTGAAACCAATAAACTGTACCAATAAATATCACATCCTTCAGAATCAAATTGCCAAATCTTTGATCATGTTGTCATGACTCACAATGGAATGTTCTGGAAATAGTTTAGTGGTTTTTTTCCACATGCCATACTTTCGTTATATTGTGTTTTTATATAGTTTGCTGTAATGTAACTTGTCTTTTCCTTCCCTTGGATCAATTTTGAGATCAGTTGACCTTGGAGGATGTGTTTTCTTTTGTTTATTGGTAAAGATGACTAAGTAAGAAGTCCCATTTGTAGACTTAATGTAAGTTCCAAAATGAATAACGTCAAAAGAAACTAAGCTGAATAAATATGTTAGCAACTAAATCCGGCTTTTAATGGTTCCAAATTTATGCAACTGAATATGGCTTTGGTGATGTAAGTTGTTTTGATCATGTATTTGCTTCAAGAAAGTGTGAATTATGAGAGTTGTGCTCTCTTGGGTTTCAATTACTTCACATCATTAGTGTAATGACCCTTCTCCTGATTCATCAGATATCTACTGCAGAACTTAAGAATATGTATTCAAAGTTAAAAAGATTCTGTTTTTTGTGTGAATAGAAGAAAATAACATGTGTATTTGGATTATGCAAATTTATCATCAGGAGTTGTTTTTCAAAAGATACCAAGGGACCTCTTCATTGTTAACACACACACAATTAGGGAAAATCGGTTTGCCTTAATTTCTGTAGATGTCGTGATTAATGATATTGATAGTCCCATGATGTGTTATATTTAATTTAAAGGTGTGTATTCCAATCACTTTTTTGACTCCCCCTACAGACTGTCCACGAATGATTTATACCCGGTTTCAAAAAATCTGAAAAAATAGTAAATCGTAATTTTTCATAAAACCAATAGCATTTCTACATTAGTAAATAGGTCTTCTACATTTTCCATAGGTTTCATCAAAATATCATGCTTCACTGCTTTGTGCTATTACGTAATTGGAAATCTAGGCAAACGCGGTTTTGATCTGTACAAATAATCATGCTGGTATAATAAATACTTCTAATATGTACACTTACTAATGTTTGTAAAGTTTAATGAATACAACTTGACCAATTTCAAATCTTCTTTGTTTGGTTTTGTAATTATGATCTACAAAGAGCATTACCTTGGAGACTTCAGAATCTAATCATACACAAAGTAACCAGATAGTCTCAATCAGGAGCAGGACACCATATTGGCGGGCAAGTTGAGTACCCACAGTTCTGTTGATTATGTCAACATACTTCCGCACGTTGACCTTTCCGTCGACAAATGCTGGCCCTAATATTGAGTTGCTACCCATAATACCCATCCAAACTACTAATTTCTGGTTAATGTTAGCAATATCAAATGTTAAGTAAGCTTGTATTATACCGTGTTTTTTCTCTTACGTTACACGGTCGGCTTTGCACGAAAGTGCACCGGTCGACCGGTCCACGATCGAACTTCGGAACACAACACCAAAATTTCCCGCTTGCACTTATCATGTAACCCCCATAAGTCGAAATAGTAATATTTTTTTCCCTGATTGTATTGCCTGATTTTATACAGAAAAATATGTCCAGATTGGTCATTTTGCGGTGTTTATTTTGTTTATTTTTCGGCCTTATCTGCTTGGCGATCTACTTCCTGTTTGTCGTCCATTTGTCTGACCTTTGACTCTGGACTGTGCAGTTTCGATGTATGATGGCGCTATAACGAATCTGCAACGGTGGCCAGACTTTGAAAGGTTGCGGCGAAACCAGGGCAAAACTTCAAAGATTTGTACGGTATTGGTGATTGATTTCACGAAGTTATTGAATGTTTTTTAAGTTAAATAATATTAATTATTTATTGCGGGCTTCGAAAGAGGTCAAAAAAGAATGAATTTTACATGTTCAGTGAGTTAGTAAAAGTACTGGTTGTAGTATAATTTGGTTTTAGAAAAACAGCATTTAATTTTGTTTTGTTTTGTTTACTTTTTACGTGTTTTCGTCTACCGCATATTTCTTACGTAACACGAGTCTTGCGTTCGTGTAACGGTTCATAAACCTAAAGACATGTTTAACTTGAAAATAAACTAGATTTGACAAAACCCTTACCCACTGGTCCATAAAAAAATCCAATAGCCGGGTATAAATCATTCGTGGACACTCTGTACTTTCTGAAATCAAATTGGAGATTTGATACCACAAGGAAGCCCATATTTTTCTCATAACCCCTGGAATTTTCATGCCCCATTCTATGTTTTGTTGAAGAGATATGGTCAAAAACCTGGTGAATTACTGTAAAATGTGATGCATTATAGCAAAAGGTACTTTAGGGGTTAGAAAATGAAAATGGAGTTTTTGGTATGAGTGGAAAGCCTGTGATCTCAGCTGAAAAACAACACCACAATTATGAGTATAGGACATTCCATTCTGGATTATGTGTGAAAATGTTTTGGATGGTAAGCCTGATTGTAAAAGGTTAATCTGAGAAAAATGGATTTGAACTGATGAACCACTGGCAGCGACTGCAGTTAGCTTGACAATGTTCCAAGCAACAAGGTGCATTGTTGACAGTAAGTAATGCCTTATAAGGAAAAAGGTTTGAATTTTTAATAATAAATAAGCCCATGTTTGCCAAGCTAAGGTCACAACGAAAATTTTGATACCAAAACCACACGGGTGCGTAATTGTATACGGTCAAACGAGCTCCGGCAAAATGAGTGTAAACTCGAGCTTACTCGGAAAACACAGTGGATTTATGTGAATGATATGCTGATGCTGGAATGGACCTAGTCAAAATTAATATCAAATTTGCACATTAAGAATGTTTTTTATTTAATTTATTCCCTGTGCTTGGGTCTGGTGGTGGGAGAAAAATACAAAGATTCTACACCAGACCCCTTCTCTTAACTCTTACTATATTACACAGATAGATGCATAAAAAACACAATATAATTTAGCAAATATGTAAAAGCATCAGTCTGAAACAGGGGCTGGTGATAATACCAAGAACAGGTTTTTATAGAACCCCCCAGCCCAACCCAACCAAACACTCAACTCCCCCCACCCTCCATCCCCGGGTCACAATGGCTGAAATGAGCAGAAAACATTTGGAACTCAAGTCAATCAGCCCCAAACCCACCATTCCCTCCCAAGACGAAATGAAGACAGGAGACAATAAGGCCAAGAAAAAAATGTATGTTTGCCCTTTCGCGACCGTCCAAAAAATCACGAAAATCTTGAGTCGCGTTTTTTTTTCCATTCATAACATTAAAAAAATTGTGTATTTTTGCGGAAAAAACATATTACAAGGAAATTATACTTATCTTATACAATTTTTAGTTTTTCGAAACCCAAACGTATCAATTTTACCTGTAAAAAATGTTTTAAAAATCGTTTTATATCGTGGATCGATTGTACAAACGCGGAAAAGATCCGGGTTGGGGCCGCACAACACTACTAAGGCTTTAAAGCATTGGTTTCAATAGGGAAGTTATTTAGTGCTGTACGCTCTTGGCTAATTGGCGACGAGCTGTACTGAGTGAGTTAAACAAATTGGCAGCCTGTTTCCAAGATGGCAACCTTCCCTGTTTGTATGTCTGTACGCGAAGGCAGCAAAATTGTGTGGAGTTTGGTAGCATCCATTGATTTAAGTGGCACGTTTTTGACATTGTTTTATATTCATAATAATTCATCAGAATGTGTAATGCGCCAAACGGCCCGTAGCAGGATGTAAACAAAACCAAAAGTCTTGATGTGTAGCGTGTGTTGAATTTGCTGCACATTATACAATTAATAAATAAAATTAAAAAAAAAAATAAATCGACCTACCAACCCTACTTTTTTTTTCATGAAAGGGCAAACAAACAATTTTGTTTTCTTGGCCTAAACACTGCACACACCCTCACACTCACACAACAAGAAAAGGTGATGTGGCCTACATGTAAACAAGCAACAACCAAAAATAAAACTCAATAAAAAATGAAAATAAATAAAAGGACAATATTCAGGAGGCTTCAAGATCAAGGGACCATAAATGCTTTCTACATTTACCTTTGCTTTCAGCAATTTTGTATTCTGAATTTCTTTTGATCTTAACTAAATTAAGGAATGCAACAAAGTTGGGCTGGGGTTGATGAAATTTACATTTGTGTAAATAAAATTTCAAACAAAAAAGAGGAAATTGATACAAGCATCATGTTCAGACATGCTGGTGACACCAAACATTTTCTCAAAATAGTTAAAAATGAACGACTCCCCAGAAACACTGTTGATTAAACAACAAATCCTCAAATAAGAGTTGAAAAATATAAAAAAACTTTATAAAAGTACACGGTCAGGCCATTTTTTTTGGGGGGGGGTGCCTAGTGGTGTGGCCAGGACTCAACTAATTAGCATGTACTGTATCAAATATTGTGATATACCTAGGGAGCAACCCCCCTCCTGCAGGGTCCCATCATGCAACAGACTGATTTTGTGTTCACCCTAGTGTTGTTACCTATCGTCCATAGCACCCATCTAGATAGGACACATTAAAATAATTTCTTGTTGCAAGTAAACCTGTTTTGCTCCCTAGGTAATAAGTGGATATGCATATTTGGCAAATGCTCAAGCAAGGTTGGTTAGATTATTGTCTTTTGTACAAGACTGTTTGTAAAATGCTAGCCCTAGGTGTTTCCGATCCAAACATTTTTCTTGTATTTCAAAAACAGGCTGCTGTTTGATATTTTTATAGGGCCTTTGTAAAAAGGTTTCCTGAAACTTAAGGGAAGCATATGAGAAATTAAGCTTCCTTAAAGATGCTCGCAGTAAAAATTTTAATTAACAGATGGCAGTATTACAGAACAGGTTGCGGCTACATGGTTGGTGTTAGATTTTGAATGTTAGACTATAATTTGTTAACTGATAAAAAATATCAAAAAATCTGAAAAAAGAACTTCACAGCAATCTTAAAAAAATTATTGGGCGGTATGTCATTAATAAACATTGATTCTATTGATCTGTGCCGTCATTAGTCACTGCGCTATTAAATATTCTATAGCCTCTGTATCCGGGTTCTGTATTTTTGCCATTTATCATGTTAATTGTTTTGAACAAGTACTATGTCAAATCACTCCATTATTCCTTGAAATAGACCTCGATTTGCTGTCCTTCCGAGTCGTATCTCTAGATTTTTTCCAGATCATGGTCGCGATATTTCAAAAACATTAACTACCCAAGATATAAAGTTGTAAACAATATAAATTATGGATAATCTGTTACTTCTTAGGCCAGT
>JXSR01S068958.1:89671-103886 GCA_000969725.1 Ophiothrix spiculata
CTTAGTATCTAAGTTTGTTATATTAAATTAAGCCGAATCATGCTCTATTTTTGAATATGAAACACTTCTTTTGTTATGGAAAGCATTAAGGGCTTATTTCATGTTGTCCAAAAAGCTATGTTACTACATATCATGCCCCCACAACACACATTTTGAATTGAGTTAGGTAAAACCACTTATTTTTATTGCTGACTACATGTAAGACAATTTGATACCAAAACAGGTATTTATGAGATGCACCATACTATGAATAGATTAGTATTGTCACTAATGTGTATAATTGTGGTACATGTACAATGTTTGGTAAATACTGTATGAGTTGTATTTTTGCGCTACATTTATGCTTTGTTCATTCTTGTATAGTTTTGTAGTTTTGTCACAGCATGATGTGTACTTTTTTGCAAAATCTTGTCACTTTCTGTTGTCATTGTGACAGCTACATGTGGCTGAGATAATTGATATTGACAAAAAGACAAAAAAAATTTGCATGACAAGATTTTTTTAATTGCAAATTATTTCAACTTTCAAAGCGACATGAAGCGACAAAGCTGCAAAGCTTGATCACTGCAAAACTACGTAAGTGTGAAACAAAACAAGCGACAGAACATTTCTTGCTAACCTGCTCAATTAGTCTAACATGTAGAAAGAAAATGTACCGGGAAAAATGGTATAACCATACTTTGATAGTAAAAAATTTCCAGCACAAAAGTTAAAACACAGAAGTTATTCAAAATAAGCCTTGAGCAAAAAATGGTGTGCAAAAACTATCCATGTTTACAGTAAACCAAACTGATGGTGGTATTGTATTATATGTTTCTAGGATCCAGTGAAAGATAGACGAGTATACAATTTGCTGATTAAATGATACCCACGCCATTCGAACAGTAACGATTTTCAAACAATAAGGTGTTTAATGTTTTACAGCTGTGAAGTTGATGTATCTTTTTAGAGTTTATTGATTGGTTATCGTGAAGATGTTTTACTGTCATTGGAATTAACATCTGGTCAATTACATTGATCACAGGAACAAGATTACAAAAGTCAAGATCCCAAATCCAAAGCATTATAGACTTAGAAAAATGAATGTGTATGTTGTATTATGTCTTAACTTTAAACCAAAGAAGAAACAAAAAGCTGTTGTTTCAATAGAAAAATTAAATTTGAACATATGACAATGTTAGAATGAAAGAATGTTATTTTTATACGGCCGTAAAGAAAATGCAAAGGGCCATAATCAATTAGAGACGAGCGATCTCTCGTTCCGCCCGAGCCATTAAGCCAAAATAGTTGCTCGTCTTACCATAGCATTTTGCCCATCAGTGGCAAAAATCAAGTAATATAATGGTCAATAATACCAATAGACACTTACAGATTTTATTAATAATGACTGTTCGTCTCAGGTATTGAACTGTCTCGGGTTAGTAGCTGGGCTCATCCTTGCTCGGCTCGGGCGAGTTGCTTGGGTCTAAATTGATTATGTCCCTGACAGAAGGAGTACTTTTTGAAAATGATACAATAAGAATACTATATAGTAATTAGAATAATTAACTTGCCAAATGATAGTAAGGGATGTTCAATCAACATGTGGGATTTCATGTGTGTTCCATTAAATCATGTAATTTTTAATTCAATGTTAGCTATAACAATTGAGTTCCAGTCATTAGCTAAATACTGGTATATCAACCAATTATTGGATGTCCGTTAAACATTACTGCAAGTTAAGGAGTATTCGCTGTCAAAGTGATTATGTAATAATCTTGGTTACCATGGCAACAGTTCACACAACTCACAGTGGATTGCTTAGTCTCTGCCATGTAACACTATTTGTTTGTTCATGCAATACGAGAAAATATTAATGGTTTGGGTTCATATCACACGAGGCTGAAAGCCGAGTGTGATATGAACCCAAACCATTAATATTTTTCGTATTGCGTGAGAACAAAGGGGATAACAAATTTATCACTCAGTAAACATGAACATTGATAGCAAAAATTTGATAATTTCAGGAAATATGCTTTGAAAATGGTTATTTTTATATTGTTTATAACATTGCAATCAATTTTAGATTTGTAGTTTTCCGGGCTTGATTGACAGCTGCGAGCATCATTTCTATCAGCATCACGTAGTACAACACGTTGCAGTTTAAAGTCTCGCACGCATAACAACAGTGCGCGCTTTGTATAACGAATACTTGTTTCAAATGCAATACAAGTTGGACTGGTGAAAGAGTTGTATGATACAACTTTTTCGTATCACATGGAGGATTTTGTATCACATAGAACGTTGAGATTTTATGCAATACGGAAATATCATTTTTAGTAATTAGCCAATGAAATTGTTTTATTTTTATCTAATGAGTGATAATAAGTAATTTTGCTTTCCTGGTCAAGTAATCCAACCTTGAGGTTGTGTAATACGGCTGCAGTTACAGCAGGTAATTAAAATTAATTCCACAAGCCTGGGTGGAATGGTTTCCAGGATAATGGAATCGGATTATGTTACTTGGACAGCGAGTATGGTGTATTCCTATTCCACATAATCTGATTCAATTTGTGAGAGAAAGTAACTCAAAATACAAATGGTTGCTGGCTCTGCTCATAGCTACTTCCAAATTATAACTTGTATTGTTGGTGATCGATCAATGATTCAATAAATCAGAAAGCATGCACACATTGATCAGATAAGGCGATGACCTTATGACATAACTTTGTCAGCTACAAAACTATAATGTGAGTAGTGTTCCTATGTGAATCCAAAAACTAAACAATATATTATGATATCAAGAGCAATGATTAACATTGTATATAGAGAGCATGCAAAGCCCTTTGATGTGTAAAAACTTTTATCAGTGTAAACGTATGTGTCAGTGTGCACTATTTTTGCCTTAGACTACCATAACTGAAATAAGCAAAAAGAAGTGTCTTATATTTATCATTGTGCCCACCCTTAACTGGTTATTCATTGGTGTATGTCTTATCCTTATAAAATACATACTAGGGCCCTATTTCATAAAAGTTAAAATCAACCTAAGTCATGAAACTTAGGATGAATTGTTCATTTGAAATCTGGATAAAATTTAAATTTCGAGTTTATTTTAATGTTATTATTACTAATATCTTCTACTTCATAAAGGAGTTTAAAATACAGCCTTCTTAACATTTCATTTCATACTACCAAAGATTACAAAAAGATAGGATGAATCCTAGAATTAAGACTTAGGTTGATTTTAACTTTTATGAAATAGGGCCTAGGTGTGCATATTATTATATTATGTAGTGATGTTCCCAATAAAAAAAACTGTATGTAGCAAATAACAGCTTGTAAGTGCTTTAAGTTTATATAATGTGTGCTTTTATCTATATTTTCAATTTTTTAAGGTGTATTGGACAAAATTTTAATTTTTTACCTGCAGGTGATTCATACTTGATATGTTTGATACTAAATGTCATCCACCAAGTACTAAAAATATGATCAAAACCTTCAGAAACTTTAAAAAGTAAATTTGTTTGTTTTGCATATTGATCTTGGTTATGGGACTGTTCTCTAACATTTTCAGTAAAGTGAGATTACATATACAGATGGTAGATAATCAATGGTTTTATTTTTTTCATTGCATATGCTAATAATGCCAATATTTAGATTTCAACATGGGCAGCATTTTTCGTTGTCTTGTCATCCATCAGACACAAAAGGAGAATCTTCACAAATTTTACAAGGGCAAGAAGTACAAGCCTCTTGATCTCAGACCCAAGAAGACCAGGGCTATGCGTCATGCTCTCACAAAACAGGAATTTATAGCGAAGCCCAAGAAACAATGACGCACACTGTTGTTTGAACCCTATAGAAATAGGGACATTTTATCTGTAAGTGTCAAAATAGATGGCGTTATTCATAAAAATTGCTTTTAAGATGTATACTGTTATACTAACAAAATTAAATATGCAAATGAAGCATCTGACATCAAAAACATTATACTAATCATTTTCACCCAAAATCTTCACAAATCAAGCAATATAATAGCTAATCAAGTATAATCAATAATTTGAATTTTTTATAGCGCCCCCATTTTTATTCAAATCTGAATTAACAAAAAACAAACAATAAACAGGCTTAAAATTGAATACGCTAGAATAAGAACATCCCAACTCCATGTGCTGCCTTTTGTTAATCATATTTATAAAATATAAATGCATACAACTTTCTGAAAATGCTTTCACATCACTAAAATAGCATTTCTATGTCAATATCCTAATCATAGTGTCATATTTACCTTGTAGTTTACTTTTTTAGACATTGTTAAATAATTGTTATAGTACATAATTGCTATATTAAACAGTCATAATAAGAACATCCCAACTCCATGAGCTCCTCTCTGCAACTATATGCTAGGATAATTATCTAACAATGTCTAACAATGTCAACTACAAGGTCAAATGTGAGACTATGATTGGGCTAAAGACATGAAAATGCTTTCTAGTGATTTGAAAGCATTTTCCGAGATTTATATGCATTTATATTTTACATAACTTAACAGAAGGCAGCACATGGAGTTGCGATGTTCTTATTCTAGCGTATTCAATTAACTAAATTTCAACCAAAGTGAATTAAATTTTGACAATGGGTCAAAAACTTTATTATGCAATACATTTAAGTTATTTGTAACGCTTTTTCCACTTTTTGTGAAGTAAAATATGAAATTATGGTTAAAAAATGGATAAATGTCCACTTCAAACAACACTGCGCAGAGACTCTTTCGCAAATATGCCGTAGGGAGTAAATTGAAGTGGAGGATTGACCTATATGTACCAAACCTTGAATAATCCTTGGCTCGAGGTTAAGGTTTAATAGGTCAGTTTAGGTCAAATGCCAAAAAGTTGAAAAAAATAAATAACCTGAGATTATCCAAGATCATACAATGTCTTTGCCATAACTTGTGAACCTTTGACCTCACATGAACCAAACTTTTAGCTTCATTAACCCTTATCCCCAGTTGTGTCTTGGGTCAGGTCAAAGTCACAAGGTCATTTGAGCTTGAATCCCAGAAGTTTAAATAAAAAATTGACAGAGTTCATGGACCAACCTTGAACCATTGAAGCCCTGGTCCAAGGGCAGTCCACGTCAAGAGCTTATTCGAGATCCAGTTCAAAAATGTATCAGGGTCAACAGAGGTCATTTCAAGGTCATAACCATTATCTTGAACCCTTTACTTCACATGGAACAAGCTTAATTTTGAATAGCCTTTGGCCCAAGCTGTGTCCTGATAGGGTCAGGTCAAGGTCAAAAGGTCATTTGATGTTAAGGGCACAGTTAACTTCAGAAATGTATTATGCTTTGTAACTCTGCAACCGATAATTAAATCCATATAAAAGTACACATTTCTAGATGTGGATTTTCATGTAGAAGATGGTGGTTAGGTCAGTTTTGGACCAAAGGTCCAAAAACCCTTGTTCTTGGCCCAATATATTTGTAAACAACGTAACTAAATTTTGCAAAAATAAAAGTTGGACCTCTTATGCTTTTTTAGAATCTAGAAACACATGTCTAGGAACGCATTTCTCAAATTTTTGACTTTTTGAATAATCGCCAATAATAGGCCCAAAAAAATCATTTTGGGTCAATTTTAGATCTATTTTTGGCAATATTTCAAAATGTAAATCGAAATTTGAGAAATGCGTTCCTAGACATATGTTTCTAGATTCTAAAAAGCATACGGTCATGCTTTTTAATGTGGGCACCCTTAAAAGGTGGATTAGTTACATTGAGAATGATTTAAGCATCAATTTTTGTCATATCTTTTCAACAATCCCATGAAATGTCATAATTTTGGTATGATTTTAAAGACAATTTATTTTACTTTCAAGAAATTAATAATAGAACCCACATGAACTTGAAGTGATTAATTAGGCTTAATAACCTGTTTAAGCTAATTAGCTGGGGAGGAGGCGGGTGTGGTTGAGGCATCATGAAAATTGTGCATTAATTTTTCTGTCATATCTTCTTAAAACCCCATTGAAATGTCATAAATCTGATATGATTTTAAAGGCTAGTTATTGTTTATCAAAAACAAGTTAGCATTAACCCAAATAAAGTTGATCAATAACGCTAATAACAAGTTTAAGTCAATAAGCTAATTTAGCCAGAGATGAAAACGGGTATAAATGCAGTTGGTGTGGATGAGATATGTACATTGTGCATCAAATTTCGTCACAACCTTTCAATAATCATATGAAATGTCATAATTTTGGTATTATTTTGAAGATAATGTATTAGTCTATTAAATTTATTAAAAATAATAGCCAAATAAAAGTATTAATCAACTATTACAAGGAAGGAGTCCGGTATGGATGAAGTGAGTGAGATGTAACGCAAAATGGGCTCCACCTCAAAAACATGACCATACGTTACGTACTTTTAGCCCGTACGTGAAGCACATTATCCTATGAGCTCCTAATGAGTTTCCTTCTTGGCATAAAAGTTATAAGATTACAAGTGTTAAGCCCTGTCATCTTTTGTCATGTGTGTCCGTTATACATATACCTGATTGCACGAGAAAGCAAAGGATTCACAGTGAAAAAATATAATATAGATTTTGTCACTTCGTTTTTGACAATTTTTTCATTCAATGGCAAAACTCCATTATTTTCAAGAACGGCGCAATTCTGCCAATAGATAGGGTCGGTTCTTAGTTACTTCTTCCATAGAATATTCTATGCCAATTTTGTGCAATATTTATTCGTTGTTCAATAAAATCTCAAGCATATCAATGTAATAACGACTATTTCATAATAGAATATTCAACACGGTGGCGAATAAAAAGTATTCTACACGATATCATCAAATCCCCGTTCTAATCCCAAGTTGAATTAGAGTATAAGGGGAAATAGATTAAACATGGATAGTTGTTGCATAGAATATTCTGTCTGCCAAAGACTTTGAACCAACCCATACAATACTGCACCTCAGATGGCGGCAGTGCCGTGTTGTTTCCATCATAAACAGTCTATGTTTCCATGAACCCGTTGTATATCTTAAACACTTTGGCAAATGAAAAAGGTGGGTCTATTTGTAGTCTGTGTTACAGACCAAGAAACTGTACTGGGGAAACAAACTAATGAAACGCCTACTACTCAGGGGGCATTTGTAATCTACTTCAATAGTTGTGCCAAAAGTGATTTTTCATTTTTATCAGTTACTTTGTACCATAAGCTGTCCATTACAACTTGTTTGCAAAATTGTAAAGTCGTTTTTCGTCAAATGGGGGCGCTTTTCAAAATGGCCGCCAAATTGCACAAAAAAAGTATAATAAATCAGACAAAATCAATGTCTTGGCATGTATAACACAACGTTATGATATATTAACATCACAAAATGGATCTGAAACATGTTACTCTATGTATATAGCTTATTAAATGTATCATAACCCTTTTGTGAGGGCGCTTTGCATCCAAATGGTACCTTACTCAGGGGGCATTTGTAGTCTTTAGACCAACTTCAATAATTGTGCTAAAAGTGATTTTCACTTTTATCAGTTACTCTGTACCATAAGCTGTCCATTACAACTTGTTTTCAAAATTGTAGAGTCGTTTTTTGTCAAATAAGGGCACTTTTCAAAATGGCCTCCTAAATTGAATAAAATGCATCAAATGTCAATAAAAATGTTATAAGTCATTGGTTTATAAGAAAGTCATTGAATTATATCTATTAAATATACCAGCAGGTGGCTAGTAAGACCAATTCCAAAATTGTAGAGTAGTTTTTCGTCAGATGAGGGCGCTTTTCAAAATGGCCTCAAAAAATGACTAAAATGCATCAATTTTCAATAAAAATGTTATCAGTCATTGCTGTATGAGAAAGTTTTTGAATTATATCTATTAAATGTACCAACAGAAGTGGCTTTTAAGAACTAAGGCTTAAAAATACACCCAGAGGAGGGTGGTCGTGGCAACTATTGCATGGTTGCCGTTCTTCCCCGACTGCGTCGATGTGACTCATGTCCTATACCGCCTCTATAAGAAACATCGTGGGAAAATACAACTTCCGGGATCGTGTGGGATTGCCGCTAAAATTATATTGCTAATCGGTAAAAAATATGATAACATATATAAAAAGTGGGGTTCACGCGTGAACCCCAGCGGATTTAGGATAACATAATTATGCTAATTACGATAAGAACACTTTTGTATTTTTTTGAGGAGAGGTAAAATATGATCTTTGGAATTTTTTTCTTCAATACGTGAGTCACGTGACCCAACAGAAATGCACGTAAATCGTACCTTAAATTTGAGTTTTAGAAATCCCTCGTCCCTAAATCTAGTGGATGCTATTTATCGTGTCCGCCACCGCCTGAATACACCTGTCCACACACATAGAGGGCGCTTTTTATCTTAAAAGTTGATTAAAATATGTATGTGTTTTTTAAATATTTAATTCATTTAACATACCATAAATTTTACTAAGAAGAATCAATTTTAAATACTTAAAAGGAAATAACATTACAACAATATAATTTACCTCCTAATTGTATTCTTAGCTTGTATCATATTCAATAAAGAGCCTTAATGAGACCCAAAATGGCCGCCAAAATACAATTTTATGCACAAAAATGGTTTGATGTGACTTTGAAACGTTATCAAAAACACCAAATGTTCAAAATAATCAATGAAAAATGGCTTTGAGGGTAACCAGATGAACATTTCATCCCTGTTAGGATGTTTCAACTCCAATATGCAGCTTGTCTGAGATCCAAAATGGCTGCCAAAATACAATTTTAGGTACGAAAATGAGTTAATGTGAATTTGAAATGGTATTAAAACACAAATGTTGGAAATAATCGATTGAAAATAGCTTTAAGGGTAACAATAAGATCATTTCTTCTCAAATAAGGGAGTTAGCATGTTTCAAATTCAATAGCCTATATAGCCTGTCCTGAGATTCAGAATGGCCGGCAAAATAAAATATGCAGAGTTTAAGTGACTTTGAACATTTGAAACAGCATCAGAAATACCGAATGTTCATAGGAAAATGGCTTTGAGGGTAACCATTGGAGCATTTCTACCCAAATGAGGTTGTTAGCACGTTTCAAATCCAAAATTTATAATGTTTCAAAGTCGCTTGTGTCTATATTCGTGTATAAAATTGTACTTTGGCGGCCATTTTGGATCACAGCACAGGCTCCATAATAGATTTTAAACATGTAAACCACATTATATGGGAAGAAATGTTCCTATTTTTACAATCAAAGTTATTTACCATTTATTATTTTGTATATTTGGTATTTTTCACATCGTGTCAAAGTCATCTTAAGCCATTTTGTGCCTAATAATTGTATTTCGGCGGCCATTTTGGATCTCCGTACAGGCTCCATATTGGACTTGGAACATGCTATCACCCTTATATGGCAAGAAATATTCTTATTGCTACACTAAAAGCCAATTTCCATTGATCATTTTGAAAATTTAGTGTACGATTATAAAATTACTTTAACCCTCTTTTGAGCATAAAAGATATTTTGGGGGCCATTTTGGGTCTCAGAACTGGCCCCTTATTCGATTTGAAACATGCTTACACCCTTATTTGCAAAGAATTGCACTTTTTATTTACCCACGAAGCCATTTTCCATCGATTATTCAGAACATTTGGTGTTTTTTATACTGTTTTGAAAGTCCTCTAACCCATTTTTTGCACATAAAAATACATTTTGGTGGCAATTTCGGATCTAATTAGGGGTTCCATATTGAATTTGAATCATGCTAATACCCTTATTTGGGAAGAAATACCCCTTTTGTTACCAGCACAGCCAATATCTATAACTTATTTTGAATATTTGGTGTTTTTGATACTGTTTCGAAAAGACTCACAAAAAACACATTTTGGCGGCCATTTTGGATCTTATAAGCGGCTCCATATTGGATTTGAAACATGCTTACACCCTTATTTTTGAAGAACTGCTCCTATTCTTTACCCACAAAGCTATTTTCCGTCGATTTTTCTGAACATTTGGTGTTTTGATACTGTTTCGAAGTGTCTGTAACTCATTTTTGCTTTTAAAAACATATTTTGGCGGCCATTTTGGATCTCAATACAAGTTCTATATTGGTTTTGACATACTAACATCCTTTTCTTAGGAAGATTCCTCCTATTGTTACTTACAAAGCCATTATATATCGATTATTCTGAATATTTGTTGTTTTTGAAACTTTGTGATAACTTTCTTACCTTTGGATCTTATTACGGGCTCCATATTGAATATGAAATATGCTGACAACCTTATTTGGGAAAAAATGCTGTTATTATTACTTGCAAAGCCATTTTCCATCGATTATTCTGAAAATATAGTGTTTTTGTTACTGTTTTGAAAACTTTCTAACCCATTTTTGCACATAAAAACACATTTTGGCGGCCATTTTGGATCTTATTACAGGCTCCATATTGAATATGAAACATGCTGACAATCTAATTTGGGAAGAAATGCTGTTATTATTACTTGCAAAGCCATTTCCATCGATAATTTCTTTCTCATACACCAATGACTGATATCATTTCTATTGAAATTTAATGCATTTTAGTCCATTTTGGCGGCCATTTTGAAAAGCGCCCTCATGTGACGAAAAACGACTCTACAATTTTGCAAACAAGTTGTAATGGACAGCTTATGGTACAAAGTAACTGATAAAAGTGAAAAATCACTTTTGGCACAACTATTGAAGTAGGTCTAAAAAGACTACAAATGCCCCCTGAGTATACCCACTAATCAATCGCTAAATAGAAAACAAGAGTCGCTGCGCTCTTTTTTTTTCAAAATTTTCGCTGATGGCAAGCGCTCGCGCCTGGTCCGTGGACATTACCGAGGGTCTTTTACAAAGACTAGTCTATTTGGTGAAACTTTAAAAAAAAATACCTCAATTTTGGACTGATATCATCAATACGAAGTGCCACATGGATCTTTTTTGGGGCTTTAGCTATCTACAGGCAATAGTAGAAGATTTTTTTTTTAAATCAGTTTCTTAGGTCGTCATTTTGCACGCCCTTAATTTTTTTTATGTTGTCATGCACGCCTATTTGTAGCACAAATAGCGCCTAAATTTTCGGACAAAGTCTTCAATATCTCCAGAACAATTTGACCCACAGATGTTGATCTTGGTGTCATTTTACTTTGGAATAACCGCTGAGTTAACAGCCTTGAGATCGTGAACCTTAAATCTAGAATGTTGTATTTTTCTTTTGTTTACATGAAAATTGAAATTTTTGCCTCGATGCAAGGCCAGGGGGGGGGGGACTGGCTCGAAAAATCGGGACGCTGGCGGGACAAAAATCAAAATATCGGGACGATAGTTTACTACTTTTACCGTCCCGATATTACTGTCCCGCAAATTTTCAGTCAAAATAAGCAAATTTTAGCACAAATATCAAGGTTTCATATCGATTTTTGGATAAAAATAGCAAAATTTTCGCGCGCTACGCGCGCATTACAACCAAATTGACGGTATATACATCGGGACGAAACATGAATTTCGGGACGGTAAATGTGTTTGTTATGAGGTTTCGGCGAAAAAGGCGTCAACTTTTCCCTGACTTTTTCGAAGTAGTCTGTAGACGCCATTTTGACATTGATCATTGACGTAACATCACTAGTAAAGGTTCATGTATAAACTCGAGACTCTATGATTCTATATGTACGCAAAATATTGTGATATTCTGACATGTGTAAGTAGGAAAAAAACTTGCAAGCAAACATGACGTTCCGTCGTCTGACAGTTTTGACAAAAAATAATTATCGGTCGGCGGATGTTATCGGTTTTTAGTATAGGCTACTCCTAGTCCGGTTTGCCAGTTTTTTTTTTTGTTTTTAGTCCCAGGATCTCCTAAATCCTCTTTACAAAATAATGGAAGCGAGAGGACTGCTCTGCCCCAGATAACCATTTGTGAGCAAAATGTTTACCTCATCAGTTTCCATAGTAACCAAAATAATGAAGACAAGATTTTAGATTATGGGTGTTTAATTGGTCTATTATATCTATGCGTTGTTTTACCATGTTTACATGATTATGATAGGTTTATGGTTTATTAAGAAATTAAAATTCTCACTTGATAATAATGATGTTCGTCGCCTCGTAGCCATACGCTCTTTGCTTCACGTCGAGTTCGGATGTCTTGTTCGCCACACCCATGCAGATTTGACTTGATTTCTATCATTTCGACAAATGTTTGAAATCTCGATCCTGAATGGATGAGTGATATATTTCAGTACCATGGACTGGTCATTTAAGCGGATTCTGGGGATACTCCTCGTCTATGGCTTATGTAAAGTTTCTGCATATCCAAGTAAGTTCAATTTAATTTTTTTTTTGTCAGTCTTTTGAAATTAATTGATAATGCACTGAAAAGAAGGCATACATGTCATGTATGTGATGGCTCACCACGAAAGGGGGGACTTTGAAGATGATATCAATTTTGATTTTTTTCATTTCGTCTGTTGCAGCATTTTCTAAGCTTTAAAATGGCACCTTACTTGTTGAAATTGATCAAGGCAATCAAATTTTATAACAGAAAATCTGCTGAAAATTCTTATTAGTTTCTTAATTTTTTGCTACCTATTTTCATCAGTATCTTGAAAAATGTTCTGTCGCAAAGTCCCCTTTTCGGGGTGATTCATCACATATATTGACATTTTAATATCCCGATTTGTTGTTTCTTAATGGTTTGCATGTGCGGGTTTCCAAAGTAACGTTTGTGACCGAAACATTGAACAATTTCACTTTTAAACGGCTTCATAACCAAGCACATTATATCCACGAGTTTGTTGTTGATAATGGTGCTCACTGGTGGGGTCAAGACATGTTGATGTTTGAAAATTAAATTAATTGCGAAAATCCTAAGTAAAGTTCATGTAACGTTCGGTAACGTTCGTGACATCGCACGGAAATAGTTTTTTGCTCCAAATGATTTCAAAGTACAAATTCTCCAACATGTTAGCGATTTTTTATTGCGCTTTACACAGATGATGGGTAACATATTTACTATTATATCATGATTGCAGTGATTTGAGCCGTGCAAAAACTATTTTCCATTGCACGGAAGGAAACAAACCTGTGTGTTATCATGATATAAAACAAATATTGAATGCCTACACAGCAAAATATAAGTCGTAAACTGGTGCGGAGTAAAATGGGTTGAGTTAAAAGTTGAGTTAATATTCACTCATCAGCAGAGTAAAAGTTCCATTTTCTGTTACCTCTTCACTTGAGTAAAAACTGAACAACGCCCACCTGATACCGATGTTCCTATTTAACTCAAAAGTTGATTTGTTTTTACTTATTTGAGGGTAATTTTACGCTTTAAACAGGTCTGTGTAGTAAATAATAAATAAACACTTGAGTTAATTTACTTGTTGGAACGTGCATATCCAGCGCCTCGTGCATTACGCTGGTTCCCTCGATCTTGGCGCTTATATCGGATCAATCCGTGCATGTGGAGAGTGTGAAAACCAAAGGCGCGGGGAACCAGCGTACTCGTGCATGACCACGGTGAATCATGGAGGACACTTTCGTACAGGGAAAGTTAGTGGACTGGTGATTTTCGGAGTTCGAAGGAAAATTTAAGGGTAAGTAAGTTGTAAGTAAGTTGTAAGTAAGTTGTTGAACTTGTTTTCAGTGACAGCGTACATGTTTGTTGAATCTGTCGTTGTCATGTTTGAATTGATTTCGTTGTACAGCTGTACGGTATCTGACCATGTGGGTGTTACAGCAATACAGTTAAGCTTCACTTAAAACTTTCGGAGATGCATGGGCGACCAGGTTGGTACACAATCTGTACAATCGATTTTTTGGTTGGAAAAAGGACCATTCCCTGTAGATTACTAATAGATCATTCGAGGGGCGGGAGGGAGCGCAAGTCCTTCCGACTGGTGAGTGCTGGAAGTGTCCCCTCATCTAGGCCAGCCGTACAGCTGTACAACAAATATCAATTCAAACATGACAACGACAGATTCAACAAACATGTATACTGTCACTAAAGACAAGTTCTGCAAATTTTCCTTCGAACTCCGAAAAATCCCCACTCCACTAACTCCATTATTGGGTATAAATCCACAAACGAGTTGATCCCCTTTTTTAACTCCATTAAGAGGTTTAAATTTAACTCCAAAAACGAGGTGATCACCTTTTCAACTCCATTAAAAGGTTTAAATTTAACTCCAAAAACGAGGTGATCACCTTTT
>JXSR01S068959.1:0-13676 GCA_000969725.1 Ophiothrix spiculata
AATGTTTAGGAAAAAATGGCTAGTTTTATTTTGAGGGTGGTAATGCCTATGGTCAATCTGTTTTAGGGTTAATCGGCGACAATCAGTTAGGAGGTAACCACTCCCTCCCTTAGATGACAAGGGTTAAATCTTCAGATGTAACAGTGACCCAAATCACCAGTAGCAGATTTTTAAATAAAACGCAAAGAGCATGCCATTTGATTTAATGGAAGTATAAATGAAGGTGCAAATTTGTTTGGTAGTTGAACAAACTGAAAATTTACGCTGCAAAGGTCTTATGCATCATTGATGCTCTCGTTTAAGTTAATCATTCTCGCTGTTTAAAGACCACTTTTGAAAAAGTAGACCTACTTAATGGCTTCCTAAAAACACCCAAAAACTCAAGAATAAATCAACTTGTTTTTTCAACAGTGGCCTCTTACGTAGGCCTAGTTATGAGCACTTTTAACCCAAAATGATGACAAAAGTACACCATGAATGCAATTTTTTCGAGATACGGGACGGGACGTTGAAAGTTTTGACGCTCAAAATTATATCACTGACAGCCAGATTATGTAGTAGTAGGCTACCAGAATTCCCTACACGTTGTAGGAAAGCCTTAAAATTTTACCAAAAGAACGTTAGAGATCAATAAGGGCGTTGGAGCAACTTTAAATAACTTAAATTTATAATTATAACAAAATATTAACCAAACGTATATCCCTTCCATATGTTTGAGGGTTCGACTTTAGTCTTATTTTAGAAACACCAAATCGCAAAGTTGAAACGCCAGGTTATTTAGTGTTGTGGTCCCACTATTGTGTCGTTTGTAAGATTTGTACTTCAATCTTTAATTTTAAAAATTGTTGCAGTTCAAAAATGCTACAGTAGAAATTAAAAGCTGGTGTAAATCTTAAACCTGTTTTGAACAAAATACGCGTAAATATACGGACCATGATATAGTGTTTTGTTGGTGCGCCATGAATCAGCAAAGTGTTTTTGTATATCATAAAATGTATTTCAAATATACTGCGTATAGCTATAGGCCTACCTGATCTTCCCTGGTGACTGCCAGAATTTCTTCAATTGGGGTAGAATTCAGTTCGTCGTCGTCCCCCTCTTCATAGTCGCCTGCCCATGCCATGGTTAGAGATAGAGATTGTTATCCTGCAAAAACAGAGATTTTTGAAAGTTAACATGCCCGGAAAAGAATGATAAAATAATGCATTATAACTCATCACATATTCAAAATTCATTTTCTTAGTTTCCAGGCTATAGATGTCTCGGAATTTTACCGGGAGCGTACCCGAGCGGTTAGAGCGTTGGACTCGTAATCGCATATATGATCTGTCGTGGGGTCGAGCCCCGGTCCCGGCATGTTCCCTTCACTCTACTTGCTTCGTGGTTAGGAAGGCACGTTAAGCCGTTGGTCCCATCTGAAGTGTTCCTGACACACTGTCGGATGTAAAAGAATGTCACGGGCCGGCTATTCGAAAAGAGTAGGGAAAACTTTCCCGGTTATGTTGACAATACCTTCAAAAGTATATCATTTCCCTCTATGACCAGAGAGCTTCGCGTTTGACTCCAATTGGAGTGTTGCGAAGTAAAGCAGAAGCAGAAGAGATGCGACTATTATAGTAAGTTTGTTTATTCCGCAGTTCCGTTCCCGATTTAGAAGACTTTAAGTGTCATTTCGCAAAATTTTGATTTCCAGCTAAACAGCCAAATTTTCAAAAGACTATGGTACACATCAGATTTCAATTTTTCACGTGTCGGCAGTTCAGGTAAATTAACATTACATCAGTTTACCTTAATCTAATTCCGAACATGATAATTATCGTCATTTTTGCAGCACTGTTTCAAACGTCAAAGCTTATTAGCATGTCTGAATGAATCTCATCAAATCAAACAAGTTTGACATGGGTCCCATATAGCCAATCTGCGTTTCTCAGAGTTTTGCTTCACCAGTATCGAACCAAAACATAAACATGGTAAGACTCCTAACTGTTTTCCTATTCATTCTATCAAATTTGCCATGAAAATTATTGCAAACTCACTGTAGCAGAATTGACGACCTATTCTATAAATGAAATAGGGTTGGGTCTGCCGTCACCTTAAACAAATAATTATGAATAATGTAACTTATCAAATCGATGCCAGTCAAGCACTTTGAAATTCCACAGAAGCGTACACCTCCCAGATATAACTTTGTCGATCATCATGATCATAGGCCTAAGTGGTTCAAGTAATTTTCAGCACAACAATATCATTTGTAAATCAAAAATAATCATTAGTTCTATAATTTTCTTACAAATTTAAGGTGTCTGGTCCACGCGTAAGTACTGGTACGCACTTGTTCTGATTTGTTTCGCAGTATAAGCAGAATAGTGCTTTGAAGCCAAAAAATGTAACATTTTCTCATTTGTTAAAGAACATGCTGTTAAAGAACATGCTTTTGCACAGATTTTGTGAAAAAATTGACACCAACTTTCAATGATAAGTTTCGAATCAACGCTAAATACATCACTTTTGCCATACACAAATGCTATTCTTAAACCAACTTGACTCGCATGCAAAAACGAGTCCAATTATTATTTTAGAAATCGGTTCTGCATCGATAAAATGACTCGTGCCGATTTTTACTATAGCAAATCCATGAGCAAATCAGATCTATCATGCATGGACCAGACACCTTAAAGGGGCAATTCATGATCCACTTTTCACCCTCAAGGTCACCTCTATCAAAACTGAGTTTTTTAGCTTATAAGAGTCGTCAACTGGTATATGTTACGATCCCCAAATCATTCTTTCATATGTACTTGCATTTTTGAGAAAACTGAGAAAATGTGTCCTTTTCTAATTATTGTCGGGGCCCCGACAGTAATTACAACACAGTAGCCTATGGGGATTTTCAAAATGCTGAAAAGCTTGTAACTTAGAAACAAATGGTCGGAGTCAAGTGAAATTTTCAGAATATATCTATGATGTACTCTTCTTCTTATTTAGCTAGAAAACAGGCGAGTTTTTTCTCACATCAAAATCATGAATTGCACCTTTAAACAAGATTGATTTTTCCAAACAATATATATACTTTTTTGAAATTATCTGTTAGTGTTGACGCCATTTTAAAAATGTAAATGCAAGCGAATTTATGTTAATTTAAGACTTAACATGCATGTCAAAAATTTTGATATTATGGTAGGCAAACGTCACATTTCGTGAAAAGATACTGTAGGCTTAAAACGTCCCTTCTGGCGTTACATAGCTTGTCGGCATGTTGCGTCATGGGCCGTAAGTTCAGAAAATCGATTTAAGGTGGTCGGGGTGGTTGGTCACAAATGCTTCATTATAAGGACAATTGCTTCTCCTTAGACGCAATCTTGCATAGTTTATTGAAAGTAGACTAACATTATTATACCATTATCGATTACTTAAATGACAGGTGATGTCATATTATTGATAGGTATCGGAAATCATGATACCAAATCGACAACCAAATTTCACATCAAATAATCAGAAACACGCCTGTCAAAAAGATCATGTCAAAGAATTCATTTGACCATGTGTGGCAATAAAAACGCACGATTTTGTGGGATTTTTTATGAGCGAATTAGAGTGCTGGTATCATATACAAATAAATTTGAAATTTATGCCCGCTATCTCATCTACAACTAGCTTTTTATTTCGTAAAATTTGGACCGTTGGTTCAAAAGTTATGACAAATTTTGTAAAGCACTCTATACTTGAGTTGGTCCGATTTCAGGATCACCACAGAAAATATGACGCGCTGCCCTAGAGTAGACCTAAAATTACAGCATCCCCAAACATGGCACGTCAAAGCGTCACTTTATGACGCCTTTGACGTGCCATATAGAAATGAAACGCCAAGGTAGTATATCAAAACAGTATTTTCTGAAATTAATATCAACCAAAAGAAAACTCAATTATTTTAATAATTAATTACTTGATAACAGACAAAACATAATGGATATCAAGGATAGTCATTTTTAAAATATTAATTCTGAAGTACTCCTTTATTATTTCTTTGCGTTAAAAAATGTTTATCACATGTTTTTAGACACTTCTGAAAATCACAAACACGTGCTAAAACACATTGGAGATTTTGACAGATTCTCAAACAGTTTTATGTTTAAACAGAAAGAAACAAAACGCACATGCCTATAATATACTAAAAATAGGCCTATAATGTCGGGCTGTTGTGTACGATCATGACAAATCATTCAAAATAATTTCAAAAATATATATATAATTAAGATAGCATGCAATAGGCCTGCATTTTCAACTATATATATTTTCAAACATAAGCCAAATGAAATTACTTCCATACTCTAAGAATCAAACCCAAAATATCCCCTAATAAAGGACCTGACTTAATTTATTATAAATTTTGAAAGAGAGTTAATCTTTTATTCATGTAGGCCCATTATATTCGTGCTTAGTTGGTACGAATTTGGTTCACCGTCATGCTACATTGTTACAGGCCTACATTAGCTGATTAGTAGCTATAGCCTCTTTGGTTTCCAGCATAAATAAACCATTTTCTATAAATTTCTATCAAGTCTGATTTACAGGTAACTAATCCTTCAACTGTTTTATAGCGGTATTTAGTTGGGTATTTAAAATTCAAATTCAGTGTCATTATCAATATTATCGACTTTTATTTAATAGGCCTATTATATGATCTATAATGTTTATGACAGTTGCACATTTCGTTTTACCGTCGCCAACCACTTCAAATCTCAAGTATATCATAAAGTGGGCAGTCAAAAAGCCAAACCGACCCGTACCCAGCTGCCGTTTTACTCTTTCTCTTCAAATAACATTGTTTGAGCAGGACAAGTCAATACTTCATGTTTTATGCTACAGTAAAAATATTGTATTTATCCAACTATTATTGGAATCAGAAATAGAACTTATGTCTACATAGGTTAATAGCTTTTACTTGAGGAATTTGGGTCATCAGACTTTTTTAAACATGTAAACATACGGTTGTCAAAAACGTTGGTGTTTATATAAGTTGGTATACTAACTAAATTGAGTAAATAAAGTTTAAACATATATGTAAGCAGGCCTACTAAAAATAGATTAAGTTCACGGCAGAACGTATGGTCCAAGGAACAAACTATAATAGCTCAAACAACATCTTGAAAAAAATGAAGGGGACAAATATTAAGTTTACATCAATCACCAATTTACAGGAAAATGTTTGCCATGATATCTTTTGATGTACAAAGAAGTCAAAGAAGTAGGCTTACAAAGAAGTGTAAAACAGGATATAGGCGTGACGGTAAAATAGACGATTTCCGCCGTCAAAATAAGCGGAAGTTCGAAACACAACACATGCATCAGTCCAGTCCAGATAGATCTCCTTTTTCCATGGTCCAGTATAGAGGTCTATTTAACTTGCAAATACTAGTAATCATCTTTAGTAAGATAGCACTTTCTTTCAAGCATGTAAATCTGATACCGGTAATTCAAATGTTCTCCCGACAATATTTATTTATAAAGACTTTGCCTTATACTCAAAAGTGACAAATAAAACCATATATTTATTATTTTAAAGTATGCCATGCAAGATACGGTAACATGCTCTCATTTCGGTTCCATAGAGAAAATGACATTCCCCACTCATGATAAGTCATTCTCAATTTGTTTGAACCCAAGTGAACTTCGTGTATGTAACCATGGTAAATGTCATAGCAAAACTGTATGTAACTGAGTTTGTGGCCCAACTTGACCAAAGATGAACGCCTTTCTGTTGAACCGTCATACAAGATTTGAAGATTAAATGCTTTTGCAGTAATCCTCATATTTAATTTTGAATTTATTATAAATATTTTTCAGTACTTACCTGCTGATAAAATTATGCTTCGACTTGTTCTCAGCTCAGCTGATAAATGAATAAAATGTCCATTCTGTATGCGTTCAAATAATCAAATTTCAGTGCAATATGTCACACTAAATTGAGTGTTTGCTAACTGAAATATGTAACAAAAATCAAATTACGGAGAGAACAGTCAAACAGTTATTTGCTAAGTGCATATAATTTCGAACAAAATAATTATATATTCAGGAATGCACATTTGCAACAGCTGGTTTAAAAATAATTATTAAACAGAGTTTGACTGCGATATAATATCAAGCATGATGCAATTCTGGTACTCTTTCCATTTCATATAAAAATCCCAGTCACATTTTCATATATCCGTGTTGGTAAAATCATTCTGAAAATGCATTCTGACACGTACTTTATAAAAGCTGAAAATTTAGCAAACTTTTTTGGAAAACGTCTTCTTGTGTCGTCAGCTCTTGTTTACCTGCATGTTATCACCTCGCTTTTTGTCACAATGAACAATCAAGAAAGGTGTGATTACAGACCTGCAGTGTTTCTAGGTTGTAACATTTAAAGTTCGCCAACCAGGCCCCACTGCACTATGCCTAACACATTTAAACAAAATCATTATTTTAACAACACCGCCTTATCGTTCCATGAACAATCATGTAAATAGTGGCATTATCGGATTAAAGTGATAAATGGTCAACACGGGACGAAAACCATCAGACCACCAGATAAATTGCATTGGCGGATATCCCATGTAATGAATAAATCGATATTTCTCGTATCCGTAGTACTTATAGGTATTATACGTTGAGCTGAGCCATCGAGATAGCCAACCAAAACGAATTATTTTGATGTTGATTCCGCACTGTCCTGGGGTGGGGGAAGTCAAACAAAATCAAAATCTAGTGTATTTGCGATTTTGGCGTCAGATGAAATCACACTGTAATGGTAAAGGGCGTTTTCAACTTGCTCCCCCCCCCCTCCCACCCCCCACCCCCCCAAAAAAAAACATGCCCAAAAAATATTTCTTGAAAATGCCTGGTTTTATACTCTTATTACTCTATAAATGGTGCACTTGTGTAGGCCCTTACATTTTTTGTAATAATTATTTGTGAATGGTTCCAGATAGGATGGTAATTTGATACGGGTATTTGGAGCAATTTAGTCCACTGATCATCATATTCTAAAGTTGATACCTATCAGAAACTAAAAAAAATAAAATTTATACCTTGTAAGACATGCAGATCACCAGGTTGATTTTGATACCCTATATTGTCCGTGGTTTTTTTTTACCTGGTCAGAATATCCAGTGCACCAGGTTGATTTTGATACCCTATAATTGTGGAGCCGACAACTGCACCCTTTTGCCGCGGCGGTCCACATATTGTGCGTTTTTTTTTACCTGGTCAGAATATCCAGAATTTTTAAATTTAAAATTATCCAAAAGGGGATGAATTTAGTATGAAACTTCGGCAAAAGGACATGGGGGTGGGTGGGCAAGGCTGGGGCAAAAAATGTTGGGGAAACATTCGTGTGACTATCTTTCCTCATCATTTATTTCCATCCCCTTTCCTCTTTCTTTATTTCTCCTCCTTTTCCACCTTCTTCCTTTTCTAGAAACACTATCACTGAATTTCTCATTCTCTTTAATAAAAAACTTTTAATTTTGTTTGTGAATTTTAGTAAGACTCGCTCTGACATGTGTTTTTATTTAGTAATGCGCGCCTTACTTCAATCAGCTGCGGAAGAAATCATAACAAACTGACACGTCAACTTGCATGCTTGAGATCAAATACAAGATTTGGCTCAATGTGATCACTTTTTTGGTGAAATTGTTTTTAAACAAAATTCGTGGTCATAAAAATTCTGGTTTACCAGCTTGTGAACTGAGGCTGAGTATAAGCTTACTTTATTCTGTCGTTGGTGTTCAACTGTCACTGTCACTGACAGGGTTTTTTTTAATCCGTCATTTTGTTGTTGTTTACAAAATGGAAATAAATATCACATCATTATGTTTGCTAGTAGCAACACTGTCATCAATTCTTACATGTACAAAATGCATTCTACCCTATGAAGTGAATGATCAGATTCTCGAGAAATATCCACTACCAGATCTGCCTTATGATTACGATGCTCTGGCTCCGTATATCGATGAAGCTACTATGAGGGTGCACCACACAGGCCATTTGGTTGGGTATACCAGCAAACTCAATGGAGCACTCACTCAATGGAGACAAGAGGTAGGAGGATTTTCAAGCAGAATTTAAAGAGTCTATAAACAGTGGCGTAGCTTACATTTTAGTATTTGTAGTCACAGATTGAAGACAATTCATTCGTGCACCTCTCTGTGGGTCATAGTTAGGAATAGGCGTATCTATAGACCGATCTAATCAGTCCTTTCCTAACCTCGAGTTACATTCGATGGAACTAGCGTAGCTAGAGGGGGGTTACTCCTAACTATGAGACGATAGGAAAGCAATGTTGTTCAATGTAGGGGGGATCCGTGGCCCCCCAGTCATGTAAAGCCGTGGGTCCCCTGTACGAATAGACTCCTTCATGGGGTATGCATGTTATGCAAGTACTTGTATCATTGATTGATTAGTGGCATCCATCGGTTAAAAAAGCGCCCGTCAGTGCCGACCGGCTGCAGATCGGACGGTGATACACATAAACAGTTGATCGGTCCGGTAGGCCGTCTACCAATGTCGGTTCGGTGTGTCAAATAGCTAAAACCCCGGAGCTTCCGAGGCCTTCACCCCCTGGAGTCTGGACCTCCACCAGGGGCCCAAAGGTGGGCCCCTGTTATCCGTTATTCGCTCCGCTTGCATGGTCAATACAATTTTGTCGGTTCATCTTTATAGTGGCCCCCCACTTTCGGAAACCTGGCTACACCACTGGTCTTCAATTTGCTCTTTTTTAAATTGCAGGTAAATCCTTATTTCAGGGTATTTCTTCAAGGGAAGCTAAAACATGTTTACGGGTATTTTGTAAACCTATGTTCACGCATGTGTACATCAATATTTCTGAGTGCTCCCCCCCGCTTTGAAATAATGCATGATGTCAAAATAAAGTAAATAATTTTCCTAAATATTTGCACAAGTAACCTTGATATTCTTTAATTGACTTGCTAGTACTTATGTAAAATGGCAAATCCAGACTTTTTTCAGTTCCTAATTATGTAATTCTATCATCATTATTTCTGAAACTAGATCTATGTTTATGTTACTTTTACTTGCAGAGTCCGGGTGACAAGTTAGCATCCAGATCTATCCTAAGAATCCTTGAAAATCTATCATCGGTTCCTGAAAGGTATCAAACACTTCTTAGAAATGTTGGAGGCGGGTAAGTTATCATGTAGTTTGTATTTATAAAGCATATAAGTTGCCACACTATTTTGATAGACTCACCAGGTATACACTGTATGCAGTGCCTCAAGAAGGAGCATTCACACCAATGGCTTAACGTGACTTCCGAACCATGGAGCAATCAGAGTAAAGTTTCTTGCCCAAGGAAACAAGGAGATGTAAACTGCCAAGCCCGGGGCTTGAACCCACAACCTCTGTATTACGAGACCTGTGCTCTAACCGCTCGACCACGCTCAGAGGGCAGTAATCACGTGGCAGCAAAGCATTTTCAAGTTCAAATTTAAATTATATAAATTAGTCCACCTGATCAGCTGACCTTACCCCTATTCAGTCATAAAATATTCCAATTCAAGTAAAGAACTGCACGTCAGATGTGTGCATATATCTATACTACCCTCTAATTTTTAACACGCAGCTCCACTGCGTTTGATGCTGAATGCACTGTCTTGTATTGTCTGGATAGCCAAATTTCAGTATAAAGTAGTAAAATCACACTTAGTGACAAAAGAATCTTTAATAACGAAGAAACAGTCTGTTTCTGACCCAAAATTCACATTTAAAAGCATAGGAGTGGTAATTACCACAGTGCACATTGTAATCAAAACAGTTATTTTGATTCAACCATGACATTTCTTCTTTATTTCAGATTTGTGAATCATAACTTGTATTTTTCCATCATGTCTTCACCTTCATCAAATGATAGCCAAGTTCCTGTGGGAAGGGTCGCCACGCTGATTAATGAAGAATTTGGTAGCTTTAAAAAGTTTAAAGACCAGTTTTCATCCAGAGCCAATGCTCTGTTTGGGTCTGGTAAGTTTTAGTATTAAGATATTATACCATAGATGTACAGGGGAGATACAAAGCACGCCGCCATTTTTATTCCGGCATGGAGACAAAATTGGGTATTTGCATATCATTCGCGTAATGTATTATTTGCGCAGGTTGTCTCTACGCATATTAAACCAAGTCTCGGCACACGGAGTTGATTTTGGCGGGAACCGAGTGGACCCGAATACCCCCAATTTGAGCTCCATGGCTGACGACGCCATTACACAGGCTGGTATAGAAAGCCTGGTATCTCCCCTGTAAATCTATGTATTAGACACATCTCATGCTCATGATATCAATATTTTGATATGCCCCAAAATTGTATCAGGGGCCATATTTTAAATTTGTGTTCTAAATAAAGATAACTGCCATCCTATATGGTAAAAATCATACAAACAATACAAAGACCAAGGTCAAAGTGTGTCACTCTCCAGATACACACATAGTTCTAGGCTATTGTACATTTTCATTTTCATGAATGGCACAAGCCCTTTGGTTGTGGCTGACACAAGTTACTGGTTATAACCCCCATGCCCCAATTTGGGTTAATGTGTGAACATAGATTGACATGTACACCAGGGGAGGGACAAGGGGACAGCAAGACCCCAAAACTCTGCAGAAAACTTTGATTTGTAGATTTAAAAAATGAATTTTTTGGCAACAAAAGTACCAAAAATGTCTAAAACTCCTTTACCGTGAGGTCAACCAGATTGAACATTTTTAGATTGAGTTGCCACTCCTTTTCAAACCTCTGGTCATGGTCCTGATGTTGACACAATATGTGTAGCACTTTGATTTCCAAGATGAAGAAGCACTTGCACTAGCTAGAAACTTATTGCTTAACCTGGCTTTCAAACTGCAAGAAATTCCCAATGCCCCTTTTATCTGTGAAATAAATTAACAATTGTCTTCGTGAGCAAAACTTAGGTGACCCAGCATGCTTACCGGTATATACAAATGCTTGTATGAGCCTCAGTGGGGCCAGTGTCCTTAACGGGCCCTTGATGGTGTTAAAGAAAGCTGTTTTCTCTATAGAATTTCAGTTGAAAAACTCTGTGATTTTTTCCCCTTTCTTTTTTCTTCTCTTTTCTTTCTTTTCTTGGGGGGAGGGTATTTTTTCAGAGGAACCCGGTCAGCAGCTGCTGACTCTGCTGACCCTTAAATCCACCACTGTTAGGAGGGGCAACTAGCATAAGAGACCAAAAAGCTACACCCAATTTTTGATGTAGCTTTTAAGCGCACAGGCAACTAATACAGATCAAACTTTTAATCTATCAACAACAATTTGTTAAAACGTAACATTTTCAACAACTTTTTACAACATTTCATAAAAAATTATTTGTTTTTCTCTCTTTTCTTTTGTTTTTTCTTTCCTTCCCTTTATTCTCTCATTTTAATTGTTTCTGAAATTTCATAAGGGGGGCAATTGCCCCTCCTGCCCCTCCCCCCCCCCTGTGGTGCTGCTCCTGGAACAGACCTATACCTTGATACCACTAATCTTTCCCTCACACAAGAGAGTTCTCATGGTGTGAATTGCTTCAACCCCATATACTCTGCTACTCAATTCAATAAGGGGTCCACTTATAGATATTATAGATACTTGGAAAAAGGAGGCATATAGATCTTTGCCAAGAAGCTGTAAATAACCTTTGCCAAGCATCTCCCCTTGCAGTTAGGTGATCTTTCTCCTGGTGCTGTCATGGTTCCTTTGATTTCCCTTAGGGTGCTTCTTTCCCTCCTTGAAACAGGTGAACTACTTCAGAATAGGAGTTGAAATGCTATCTTGGTGACAAGTTGTCAGCATTAGGCCAAAAAAAATAAATTGTTATGTTGTCCTCAGCGACTGACCCTATTCAAAAATTAAAAAACAAATATTAGGGTCGGGAAAGCACCCAATTTTGCTCAGATTGGGTGTTTTTTGAGAAAATATTTTGAAAATAGTGGAAAATGCACCCAAATTTGGTACTTTGGGTGCTTTTTAAAAAAAATTATTTTCCGACCGACCGACTCAATTTTTCAGAAATTCCACTTGAGGGCAACACAACAATTATTTTTTTTTGGCCTTACACTGTCGTGTTTACAATTTTTGTGTTTTGCTGTTAAAGCTTGATATGTAAAAAAAACAAAACAAGTAACCGCTCCTGCCACCAAACTGTAATGAGCCAAACATCAAAAGGCATATATAGTAGAATAGAACCAAATGAATTCACGGTCCAGATGAGGTTTGAATCTAGAACCTATCAATTTTGAGGCCAGCTAATGCATAGGCCAAAAAAGCGATCATATTATGAACAATTGATGGGCTAAAAATAAGTCCAAATCCTGCCATTTATTCACAGGATATGTGTGGCTTTGCCAGGAGCAAACGAGGGGTAAATCATCACTCAAGTTATCAGTCATTACTACAGCCAATCAGGATGCTCCTATGACAGAAGGTCTTCAGCCAATCCTGACCCTTGATGTATGGGAACATGCTTATTATTTAAAGCATCAATACAGGAGAGTTCAGTATGTGCAGGACTGGTGGAAAGTGGTGAATTGGCAAGCTGTACAGGGGCTCTCAGATTGGTGGTTAAAACGAGCATCCTCAGACCATGATGAACTATGATCAGTGCTTCCAAATCAAAATCAAAGGGGGTATTTTGGACCAGCTTTCCCAACCAGAAATCAATCTTTACTGAAATTTAATCCCACAATGCACTGATAAAGCATAACAATGCACCTAAATAGGCCGGAAATGGATGCGCACTACCACCTATCCCAAACAACTATTCAAATTGCCCGCTTTTATGTATATGAATTGCAGGAGCTGATGTCACAGCTTATTAGTTTTATAGGCGAAACTGTGTTTGGGCTAACATTTCAATAAAGATTGATTTCCAGTTGGTAAACCCTGGATCGACGTATTGCTTCAACTATTTTTCCAAAGTTTGTGAGCTTTGGTAGCAAAATATGTATTATTTTTCTCACAATCTGAGTGAAACTTAAAGTTGAAACTTTTTTTGGAAAGGCAATTACATTAGCAAAGTACAGGCAGCTCAAATGCTCAAAAATCAAAATGTTTGTTAACCAAAATTTGAAACAGAATCTTCTTTAGTTGTGATTTCTCGTAGGAAACGGGAAACTAAATTGTGATAAATCTGACCATACTCTTTTAAACCATCAATACAAACCCAGCCTACAGCCAAGCAAACATACTGACTGTATCAAAATTCTGTGTACCCAGATGTATTTGATTTTCAAAAAATATTAAAAATGTGAAGAGTTGAATAATTTCACAGTTTTTGGTATAAGTAAGTGGTAGGACATCTTAGCTTACAGTGTGTGAAAGTTTGAAGTCAACTGAAGTCTCTTTCCAATAGCTATTATTATGTATAAGGCTGTAATGGATGATCTGTGCAATTACAGTTTTATACAAATACCAGACACACTAATCCTTTTCTACAGATATTTTCTGTCATCATTATGGTGTCCAAAAAGGATGGTTACCGCTTCTTTAAATTTGATATTGACAACCACAAACTGTTTGTAATTAGTGCCATATTATAGGTCTCTCCTTTCATTATTTCTACCCAGATATGCAATGATCGTAGTGTGTGGTGGTTGGATGTGGTGCATAAGGGCGTACACGTATCATAGGT
>JXSR01S068969.1:5217-17232 GCA_000969725.1 Ophiothrix spiculata
TTGGAAAGACATTAGGATTGAACATGTCGATGTCCTCAACACATTCTATTCAAATTCCTTTGAGCTCACATGCATCTTTAGTACTCCAAGTTGCATCTGAAATATCATCCGGAAGCTTTCCAGGAAGAAGATACATCCCGTCATCAGGTTCATGAACGAGATCTATATCATCTAAGATGTGTTACAATTTCTTGGTGTCCTCCATTACTGTGAAGAAAGAATGGAGTCTCTCCTTTTTAGCTCACATGCGTCTTTAGTATCCCAGGTTACATCTGAAATATCTTCTGGAAGCTTTCCAGGAAGAAGATACGTCCCGTCAACACATTCTATGCTTATGCCTTTTTAGCTCACATGCATCTTTATAACTCCAAGTTACATCTGAAATATCTTCTGGAAGCTTTCCAGGAAGAAGATACGTCCCGTCAACACATTCTATGCTAATGCCTTTTAGCTCACATGCATCTTTATAACTCCAAGTTACATCTGAAATATCTTCTGGAAGCTTTCCAGGAAGAAGATACGTCCCGTCAACACATTCTATGCTAATACCTTTTAACTCACATGCATCTTTATAACTCCAAGTTACATCTGAAATATCTTCTGGAAGCTTTCCAGGAAGAAGATACGTCCCGTCAACACATTCTATGCTAATGCCTTTTAGCTCACATCACTGTTGTTTGAAGTGTACATTTATTCATTTTAAACCAAAAATTCATTTTTTTCTCCAGAGAAAGTTGAAAAAGCAGTATTAATAACTGAAATGAGTCACATACTAATGTTTTGAACCTATTCTCAAAATTTTACTTCATTTTGGTTGAAATTTTGTTAATTTTGAGCTCATTTATTGGTATTTTTTGTAAATTCAGATTTGTGCAAAAATGAGGGCGCTATACATATTTCAAATTATTGATTATATTTGATTATCGATTTTGTCGTTTGATCTGTGAAGATTTTGGCTAAAAATGATAAATAAGATTTTCTTGACGACAAATGCTTCATTTTCATATCTAATTTCGGTAGTACACACCAGCATACCTCTTCTGTATCCAAAAATGCGTTTTTATGAATAGCGCCATCTATTTTGACACTTAGAAATAAAATGTCCCTATTTCTATTGAGTTCAAACAACAGTGACATGCATCTTTATAACTCCAAGTTACATCTGAAATATCTTCTGGAAGCTTTCCAGGAAGAAGATACACACATTCTATGCTAATGCCTTTTAACTCCCATGCATCTTTATAACTCCAAGTTACATCTGAAATATCTTCTGGAAGCTTTCCAGGAAGAATTCCAGGAAGAAGATACGTCCCGTCAACACATTCTATGCTCTGTCAACACATTCTATGCTAATGCCTTCTTTTAGCTCACATGCTAATGCCTTTTAACTCACATGCATCTTTATAACTCCAAGTTACATCTGAAATATCTTCTGGAAGCTTTCCAGGAAGAAGATACGTCCCATCAATTCATGAACGCGATCCATATCATATAAGATGACAAGGCATAACAATTTCTTGGTAACCTCCATTACTGTGAAGAAAGAATGGAGTTTCTCCATAGAGTAAAACAGTTGATTTGGCAGAAAAAAGCTTTCAGATCAGACCAAACCTCAGAGACTTGGTCCCTTAATACATTGATACAGTGTGCATTTGATGATTGAGATAAGCCATTCATCTTGAGGATTAGAAAGTACTAAAGTGGCTAAATAAATGGAAATAACAATAACAATCAAACGCAAGTAAGAATCTGCCATTGCTTATACACCAAAAATAAGGATGAAATACGTAACATAATTTGTCCTGTCTCTCTCTGACTCTGTTCCCTAGCCCCTTAACAAATCGCAGTACAGAATTTAATCCACAATGGTGAACAATTAAGTCGGCAACACTTAATGTCATATTCCTCCAGTAGGTGTTTCTTTGCAAACCACGATTTAAGCTTGCTGCCTATAAAGGTATAAGGTATATAAAGGTATGATCCTCTGCTGAATTGTTGATCCTGTAAAACCAAGTGGGTTGACCAAGTGCACACCCAATAGCTCCCAACATCAAATGTAGAGCTACGGTAAACGTCTTTTACTGAATCTATGTGCATCTTCTTGAATATTGTTGCAACCATTGGATGGCCAACAGCTGGCTATCAGCAATACGTAGGATTTTTAAATATTTTTTTGTTATGGGAAGTCACGGCTTGATGGTGTTTGGTTAACCTGTACTTGTTACCATGATTGCACCTCTTTGGATCTACTTAATTTGAGGCCAGGGGTTTGGACCTTAATTCTGTGTCTTATCGCTGCTTCACTAGGTTTAGTAAGTCACAGTGAATTTGCCGTAGCCATGCCAATACAACAAAGTTCTCCAGAGAGGGAGACATTTCCTCATTCTTAGTTATGGCATCACCATGGTGTATAAGTCCCGGGATAATTCCTCCGCTTGTGTTGAGCAAATTGTCTTCCCGGAATACCATTAGTCTTTGGTAAAGATCCTCACGTCACATTAATAAGTTATGTTGTTAAAGTCCATAAAGTGGCCTCCAGTTGTTTGGAATCCATAGTGGCATCTAAGTGACTGGTATCTTATTGTATTGATTTTAAATTTGTTATGGAATATTCAATTAATTTAACATGTCACGTACACACAATACCTGGATGAACTATAGAGTTGGTGTGTTTGGTACTGCATGGTGTTCAAGCTTACTAAGGGGCGGCTTCAAAACTCAACCGGCGGTTGTCTGCCGGTTCTGGGTGGTTGGCTATTGTTTATTCCAGTTGAGTTTTGGAGGCGCCTAAGTAGGTGTTGCATGCATTTCAAAAGGCACCATCACATGTTATGAAGAGTACCTTTAGTCCAGCATCATTTTCCTGTATGTCAATTGCTTTACATATTGTAAATTATTTTAATAGAGCGTGTGTTGCCAAATTTGTTTTGTAATTGCCTCTCATACCACTGACAAAAGTGCATATGTTACATAAGCTCACTTTCTCCCTTGAATCATGTTTTCATGTTACATTATTATTTCATCACCTATTCAGTCCATGTTGACATATTCGAGAAGTGTGTATACAAGGCAGAAGACAAGATATCGTTGATTTTGATCTCTTCCTGCAGTAGACCAACACAAGATTTCCATTCACTGTCATACATTCCCCTGCTTGTACACTCAGTCATCAATAAGGTGTTTGATAACTTTAGGTTGGAATCCAACAGCAGCATCAATGACATGTGTATAGTCGTACAAAGTTCGGTGTACAAAGTTCAAGTTCTTTATTGCCAGGTATGCTTTAGCAGACTTACATTTGATACCGATGGTCCATCCATTTTACAACTAAGGGGGTGCCACCTCAGCAAAAAGATTTGTTCATAGTTTGTTATATTTTAGTTGTTGGTGCCAGGAGATGCATTGAAAACAGTTGGGATCTGGCCATTCTTTCTCGACTGCTGATTACCATGGGTGTACCAAGTCTTCAACCTGGTAAACATCTTCTGCAATCAGTAGATTCTTGTGCTGTTCTTTTTGAAATTCTTCTGCAATTTTTTGCCTCTTAAGCTTTGCTTCTAATTGCTTGGGTTTTTCCCCCCATCAATTTCAACTTGTTATCAAGTTCAAGTAAGGTCATGGCTGAATTAGGTTTAGACAATTTTAATATCTGCTCATTTGTTAAAGTGAATTGCAGTGGTTGTGACTTCAACTGTCTTTCTTTTCGGTAATATTTTATGAATTTTCCAACAGTTCAAGCACCTTGGAGAACTTGAAATTAGAATTTTGGATATTTTACTCTCAGAAGTAGTTCTAGGTTCCAATTCATAGATTAATGATACTAAGCTTATAATATGTGAAGACTCACCCCCAAAAGGGGGACTTTGCGACAAAACACTTTTTGAGAAACTGGTGAAAATAGGCTGTAAAAATAGAGAAAATAATAAGAATTTCTAGTAGATTTTCTGCGGTAAAATTTGATTGCCTTGATCAATTTCAACAAGTAAGGTGTCATTTTAAAGCTTAGAAAATGCTTTAACAGATGAAATTATAAAATCACAATTGATATCATCTGCAAAGTCCCCCCTTTTGGGATGAGCCATCACATATTTGAAATTAGATTTTAAAAGCACAAATAAACAACAACAAAAAACCCTTTGGGATTCCATTTTTTCAAGGTCTAAGCAAAGATTAATAAGTAACATCTGATGTTTGTTCGAAAGACCCCCCAAAAAATAAAATCAAAGCCTTGCAGAATGCCATTGCGAACAAAGTTTGTAATTCAACCTCTTTTTATGTTTACACTTGCATCAGTTAGTAGTGAATTGTCATTATTTGTTTTAGCTGATTTGGTGTTTTGCATGCAACATTTCCACTATAGTGATGGGTGCTCGTTTCAACAAAAAATGTTCTATTCATCACAATCAGTCTGTCATTAATACTGTTAGATGTTGCCAAATATTGATACCTTGATGTTATATGTAGGCCCTTAACTATCTTACTTTGAGGTCCTCCATTTAAGTTTCTTAGCTGTAGAAATAACATTATCCAGGGTATTCATGTTTCCAATCTTCTGTGATTGTGTGATAAGAAACCAAAATGCCGCAATTTCAATTTGGTGTTCTGATTGAAGGATGCCAAAACATGGGTCTGAAATCTGAATAGTACTCTGAGATGTAAAGTCCTAGGAAAGCAGGTTGCAGACACGATGATCCTCAAATGAAAATGTTTGGATCTGAAAAACAGTAATGGCAAAAAGATGTTTTCCATGTAAGTAGGAGTGGGCTATAAATGGGTGATTTTTCAGTTTGCCTTGTCAACAGTTTTTTTGGATTGCACTTGACCTATCTCAACTTGAAATGACAACATTTTTGGTTATAGGTAAAAGAAAAAAGTGTGCTGCGCCCTCTAGTGTCAGTGTGGCGTCATAGTAAATATCTGTGTATTAGAGAAGAAAATGCTTCAAATCTAAAAATCTTTTACATTTTCAAGCAATTTCAATTTCTTAATGTGTAAATAACTTATGAAATCCATGTTTAAGAGTTTTCATGACAATTAGACATTTTGTCGTCGTAAAAATTGAGTGTGAGGGCGCTTTTAATGATTATGCGCAAAAGAAATTGCTTTTGCTAATTTTAAGGTAACATTTGGCAAAGCGGTATCAAGTTTGATCTGCTCACAAAATTTGAGCCTTCTATCTACTTTAGTTTGTCAGTTCATGGATTCTCTACTCTCTTCTTCTGAAGGAAATAAATGTTATTTGGTTGAAGTCACAAGTGAAGACGTGCAAATTCTTCGATCAATTTCTCCATGCTGTAGAGTTCCTCCTTTCCATTCTTCTTAATGCTCTTACTGTTCTTAATCTTGATGTATTTATGAAATGTAATCTCCCCATTTACATCTCCACGTTGTTCTTCTACATAATCATCGGCATACTCTTCATGATGGTCTTGATCTTGATGTTCCTTGCCATCATGATAGTCCCTGTCCTGACCATCCATGTCTTTAACATGAACAGTTCGAAGATGTCTTTGAGCGTTGAACCTCCTTCAAAACGCTCTACCACACAGTGAACATATGAATCGTTTATGGTGTGGATTGATGATGTCTTGTTTATTTGGCATAAAAGTATCTGATCTTGACGGTTGGATCCTTCTTGGCTTTCTCAAATTCAGATAGAAACAATTGCATTAAGTGAGTAGTCTCTTCCTTGCTTTGTTCTTCAATTAGGTCCGGACAGTTGTGGTTGGCTGTCAAATAAGGTAAAGGGCGTAACAGTCTAAGCATTCATAAACCCATAATTCTTGGTTGATGGTCAAAGGCGAATCCATACAAATCAAGGGTATACTTCTATATACGTTTAGGTTCCACCAAACAAAACAGTCTTACACTCTTCAGAATCAACAATCAAATGATGACCTCCTCCCCAAATCAGCTCCTTTTATAACCCTTTTCGTGTCACGTGATCGTTTCATAAAGTTAAAAGACCAATCAGAACACTTACACGTTCAACACGAACCAATCACTATCGGTTTAGCTATCTAAACCTACTGCGCATGCATCCAAACTCAAAATAGGCCTACTGCACATGCTCAAAATCGACCAATCAGAAGCCAGATCATTCAAGTAGTCGCCTACGCGCTCATCAACCAATCAGAAACCCGGACAAATTGAAATTAGGAAAACGCCCACTTCTGTCCTTCCTGTCCCTCGCGCCGTCTCTCGCGCCAAAAAGAGGCGCGAAAAGCCCAAGGTATTCCTTCACATCACTTGATAAATGTGAATATTATGTACTAGAAATTCTTCACCATATATATAATTTGTGACCACATTCTTTGAAAAATAACCTCAGCTGTTGAGCTAGGTCACACTTATTATGATTATCCATGATGCACATGAGCTGGGTGATAAAATATTATTCATCAGGGTTAGTGCAGGTCCTTGAAAGTCCTTGAATTTTATTTTGCAAATTCCTGGCCTTGAAAGTCCTTGAAAAACAGACTTTATCAAAAAAGTCCTTGAAAGTCCAGAAATTTGTGAATGTCAGAAATGTTAAAAATTAATATGTCAAGAGAATTTACCATGCAATTATTTTTATCAATTAATGAGCGAAAACAAATTTATTTTATTTGTTGACATATATTCCACCGGCCGCCTTTAATTTTGTAAGTGAAAAAGTGTACTAACCCCAATTCATGTAGTATTACTGTTGAAATCCTATCCTTGATTAGGGTTTCATTCTTTGATAAATTTCAACGATCCTAGTTTAGGATAATGATAAAGTGTGAAAATCCTTGTTATAGGGTAACTTATTTGGAACCAGTTATGAGCATGATATCCCCCTCTGAATACAAGATGGTCCTCTTTTTGGTTCTCAAGGAATGTTATAAACAGGGGGCCTCAACTTGTCCTTACAATGTGCCACATACATTAAAATAATAGGGGAGAGGGCCAAACTTGCTTATTTCTCGGCATATTCCTAATGTATTATCTTTGTTTTTAGAGAGTTTCAAAGCGCCAATCAGTACTTGTCAAAGTGCCAAATTTGGCTTGCGCACCGCTAGTTGAGAATCCCTGTTATAGAGTGACCATTACATTTAAACGATCTGACCATCTGAAGGTATTCTCTCTAGTTTCAGAGAGTAGAAATATAGTTGGCACCTGAAATTTGACTTCCAAAAAACAATTGTGCTGTTGGTTTTAGGTATGGTGCAGATTTTCAATGATTCGTGCAAGTGAAAAAAGAATACTGTAAAAGTTGTATGCACAGGCTTGTGGTTCTATCATCATTCTTTAGAGCTTACAAAATGCAGATATCCAAAAAACGTAGTCTAGTGAGGATTCAAAGTACATTTGCAAATCAATAACAATATATAGATATTGTATTTTGCCAGCTTTCAGCCCAGGGTTAAGATGAAAACAAAATGTGTAGGTGATGACTAAATAATTTATGTAATCAAGGGTTATATGTTTCTTAATTTGTTTTTGTATCATTACTCACAGCATTTTCAACTGTATGTTTAATTTTAATTCAAATCTATTTTTAACCAAAGCTTATGGTATTTCTTTAATGTAAAATAAAAATATGTATTTTTGATAAAGTGTAGAAATGTTCTATTATAAGAAATGTTTTGCCATGTGATTGATTATAGATTCGTTCATTTCCTGCTTCTGTATTTGAGAAATATATATTGTGTAATCAGATGTATCATTTCAGTATTGTAATATACCATATGTATCTATTTGTTTGTAATCTGGGGTAGGGTCTTTTGATAAGTTTTTGAAATAAAGCCTACAAAATGATTGATTGGATGCTTTTGTGAAAAAACCTCTTAACAAGAATGTCATTATACCAGTTTCCAAAAATGGTGATAAGTTCCTGTAGTACAAGTTTGTGTTTTATTCATATTTAAAGATGCAATTCATGATCCTGGTGTAAATCAAACACTTCATTATTTTACTCAAATTGAATTGATGAACCTCAAATAAAGCATGCTGAAAAATTCACTTCATTCATAGCAGGTCAAAATTTGATATACATGCAACTGGGGATGAAGACATTGATTGTGAATTGTCTCCTTACTAAATAATACCAAGACCAAGTAAAATGATATGCTTGTTTCCAGTAACCCAACCATTCCTTAAAATACACACCTAAAATAAAAATTTCATGACAATTCTAAAAAATAAAATATGTCATCACTGATTTTGTCCCATTAAATGTCCAGAGATGGGACTCCTTTTGGCAAGTATGTTGAGAACTGAAGTCTCCGATGAAAATGTATACAGTGACTTCAGAGGCTTTTAAAAGCAACTTAATAATCACTTTCGTTGCTTTTTAAAATTCATATCAAATATGGTTTGTAAACATAATTGATATTACATAATATTTTCCAAATATTTGGTGACTGATGACAGTAATGAAAAAAATGTTTTGGTGACTGATGGCAGTGATTACATTTCCCCTTCCTTCCATTGCAAAATTTTGAAAGTATAAACTTTTTTGGTTAAATAAAATTTGTTCCCTTCCATCCTGTCCAGAATGTTCAAAACATTCAATTTACTTTAATTGGTCATATTGCAACTATGTGTTTAATATATGTGACCCGTCATATCGAAAGGTACCTTAATACCGGCATAGTAAATTACGAGATACAGGCCATTGAAGCTGAGCATAGTCAAAAATCACGTCCAAGGTCAAATTTCTAATTTCATCAGAAACGTTATCTTTGGAGTGTATTCTATCATATTAATCAGGTTCCAACATCCAAAACATAAGACAACTGTTTTAAAAACCGAGATAAAAATCCTTTCTCCATTCACGTCTAACCAGTACAGAAACTTTAAACTTGATTTTCTCAGAACTTTAGTTTTCGGAATCAGCCCGATACCTTTTACCAATTTGGATGCAACTTTGTAATCGAACATCCAATAACCAAAAGCAAGTTGTCATTTTAAAGCTTAAAATATAATCTTTCAGATGAGACCAAAAAATCAATTTTAATTTTGCCGACCTTAAGGTACCTTTCGATATGATGGGTCACATATGTGATGACTCCCCCCGAAAAGGGGGACTTTGCGACGGAACACTTTTCGAGAAACTGAAGAAAATAGGCAGCAAAAAATAAAGAAAATATAAGTATTTCCAGCAGATTTTCTGTTGTAAAATTTGATCGCCTTGATCAATTTCAACAAGTAAGGTGTCATTTTAAAGCTTACAAAAGGGTGTAACAGATGAATTATAATATTAAAATTGATATTATCTGCAAAGTCCCCCCTTTCGGGGTGAGCCATCACGTATATCTTCAGTCACATCATATACAAATCTATGTTGCAAAACATGCATTTTGAGTAAAATATATAAAGAATTGTTGCAATTTTGGTTTGATTAATAAATATGAGTAAAAATATCTCAATCATTCTCTTAAAAAAACCTTACCATAGCTTCATTATGATTATGATGTTTATTTTGATGTTAAAACTTTTAATTGAAAAAGTTCAGAATTATGCATAAAAATCAATATTGATCTGATTGTGATGATTTTTTAAAGCATAGTTAATACAGATCGCTCAAATAGTGTGATGCACTTTTTGATATCATTTTCTTTTCAAAAAGCATGTTAAATTGGAAAAAAAAAGCATTTTTTTGTAAAATATCAAATTTAGATAAAAACACAAGAACTAAATTTTATTGTATTTTGATTATGTTTTAATAAGGTATGTTTCTCGGGAAAATATAAACAACTTATTCATATGCTTTAAAAAAAATCAAAATCTCATATGTATTTGATGCAGCTGACATGTTCACTTCAAATGTATTTTCTCCATGATTAAATCAACATGAATGTTAAGGAGAATATCTGTATTTTTGTTGATTGTGCCCAATATACAATATGTGTTTGAAGTACTGTTTGTATTGATTAATTTTCACCTGTGTGTTTTTGACCTCTTTATGATGACATCAGCTATCCATCCCTGTTTGATATCAATTTAATTGGATGAAACTGCTCATTAAAAATCACTCCAGCGTTTGATTGAAATTATGTAGTATTGACTTGATGTTTTAGGGTGCAGTCATTTGTAACACATTTATTTTAAACAAATTAGATAATTTAATATAAGGCATACTATTTTTATCTTTAACATAATTTGCTGCAACAAGTTTTTAATTTCTATGAATTTTCCAGTAGTAAATAACAGCACTTTTGTGATGAAAACGCCCATCACTGCCATCAGTCACCAAATATTTGGAAAATATTATGTAATATCAATTATTTGGAAAATGTTATGTGATATCAATTGTTTGGTGATTATTATCCAAATATTTAGTGATTGATGGGCTATCAGTCACCAAAAATTTCGAAAATATTATGGAATGTTAATTTTTTGGTGTTTTTTATCACCATCATTATCATGACTTTACAAATTACATTGGAATTTATGAAAATATGTAAAATGTTTGGTGATTTTTATGCAAGACCAAATATTTGGTGACTGATCAGTCACCAATTATTAGGAAAATAATATGTGTAGTCAAATGTTTGGGGATTTGTATTTGGTGACTGATGGACCATCAGTCACCAAATATTTGAAAAATATTATGGAATGTTAAATTTTTGGTGATTTTCATCACCATTAATCATGACTTTACAAGTTGTTACATTGGAATTAATTAATACCACAGACTTGTTGCATCAAATATTTTGTATCTCATTAGAAAATAAGGTGTGGGTATTTGATTTTTAACCAATAATCTACCAGAGATCTTGATTACCACACACTAAGGCCAAAGAAAAAAAAAAGTCTGTCTCATCTTCCTGCGCGCATAGCTTTTAAAAATCCACATTTAGCACATTTCTTCTTCTCTTTTTTTAGGTTTTTGAGAGATTTTTTTTTTTCATCTTTTTTTCCTACTACTGGAAAAAAAGTTACATAAACGCAAAAAAAAAAATAGTGGCCGAAAAATGCTATAAAAAAAATTAGGGGGTATTCCAACATCCGCGTAGCTCTTTTTTACTTAAAAAAAACACCCGCATAGCGCTTAGGGTTTTGACCTCAAGTAAGCTGAGACAGAGTTCTTTTTTTTTTTTGGCCTAAGTAAATCTAAAATTCAAGGGTTATCTAAAATTGGCAAAATATCTACCCATCAGTAGCGTAATACTGCTTACTTTTAGGCCAAAAAAATCCAATAGTTTATCTCAAAACTGCTACACACGGACACGTTTGTGACTTGGAAATAAAGTAATGCAGGATTTCTGTTTTTAATTTCAAGATTTTTTTTGTTTTGGGTTTTAGAATTTTTTTCAAGATTTTTTTTGTGTGTGGGAGAATCATACTTTTCTGCATCAAAAACAAATTCATGCACATGTTTGGAATAAAAGAGTTCAATACTTAATTGGTTATCCTAATTGTTTACCCTAATTGAGAAATGTCTGCCTATTTCCCTTAAGATACTATGAAAATAGTGTTTGTCCTTTTTCTAGTCTTTGTCAAAGACTGAATTTATGTTATGATCACTAACATCGAAGGCGCGAGACTAGGCCGGAGGCCAGGAATTTGCGAGCGCTGAAGCAAATTCATGTAACCACACATGCCAGGTTCCATATCTCGTGGTGGTTCCTTTGTGATTGTATTAATGTACAGATACATGGGCAGTAACACTGACTATCCTTTTTCTTGAGCAAGTAAGATAAATGACATAAATTCAAAAGAGCTTTTGCAACAGAATTATATACAGAAAAACACAATTTTTCTATAAAAATAAAAAAAATTGACCTTAATCTAGCTTTTGTAAATTATTTAATTCTGGTCAAGTTAAGCATAAAGATGAAGTATGAACAAGCCAGTTGCAAAGTTTTCCTCTTGTTGTACGTCATACAATGTGCCCGTACAACATGTACAATGTAGGGGTATTTTTATGTTAACCGCATAATGATTATAGTGTTTTATTTTCATTCTGAGATGTTTTTGAAGGCAATAAAATATCAAGCGAAATCATGAAAGCATTGTAGTTAATGTGTTTTATTATAATAATCT